>CAUYQU010007182.1:0-29806 GCA_963574635.1 Cheracebus regulus | reverse complement strand
TCCGACGGGGGCTCGTCCGATCTTGCGGGAGCGGGGGGGGGCCTCGCAGGGGTGTGCGGGAGAGCGGCGGGGCCTCGCTGGGTGTGCGGGAGCGGGGCGGGGCCTCGCTGGGTGTGAGGGAGAGGGGCGGGGCCTCGCAGGGGTGTGAGGGAGAGAGGCGGGGCCTCGCTGGGTGTGAGGGAGTGGGGCGGGGCCTCGCAGGGGGTGAGGGACCGGGGCGGGGCCTCGCAGGGGTGTGAGGGAGAGGGGCGGGGCCTCGCAGGGGTGTGAGGGAGAGGGGCGGGGCCTTGCTGGGTGTGAGGGAGCGGGGCGGGGCCTCGCAGGGGGTGAGGGAGCGGGACGGGACCTCGCTGGGGGTGAGGGAGCGGGGCGGGGCCTCGCAGGGGTGTGGGGGAGTGGGGCGGGGCCTCGCAGGTGGTGAGGGAGCGGGGCGGGGCCTCGCAGGGGTGTGGGGGAGCGGGGCGGGGCCTCGCAGGGGTGTGCGGGAGTGGGGCGGGGCTTCACAGGGGTGTGCGGGGGAGCGGGGCGGGGCCTCGCTGGGTCTACTCGGAGATGGGGGCGGGGCCTCGCAGGGGTGTGGGGGAGCGGGGCGGGGCCTCGCTGGGTGTGCGGGGAGCGGGGCGGGGCCTCGCTAGGTCTACTCGGAGATGGGGGCGGGGCCTCGCCGGCTCCCCCCGAGGCCGCTCTCCTTGGCTGGCGGGCAGTGCCTTCTGGCTGTGCCCTCACTGGGTCGTTCCTCTGCACCCAGCCCTAAGGGGGAAATGTATATTCTGTGCTAATTACCAATGTGTTTCCTTCTTTGTAAAATGCTATCCTGTGTGTGTGTGTATGGACGCACACATTTCTGTATCCATTTCGGTATTCGGTTTTGCGGCATCGCTGATGAGGTTCCTCGTTGTCTTGCCCTGAATTACCAAAGCCTTGTGTGCCTTGGTCATTGTCTTCCTGGGTTCCTCCCTCCTACCTGCTGCTTTCATTCAAGGCTTTTGAACTTTTTTCCATTATAATTACTGTGGCTTGAATAGCATCCAACTCCCTCCTAATACCTGCTGTGCTCTAACAAAGCAAATATAGGCATTTAAAACTTTAGAAAGCAAAGGATGTCAACAAATTGGAGGAAATTCAGAGAAAAGCAACGTAAATGATGAAGAGACTGAAGGATTTGTGAGAAAAGCAGAAGGGAACCGAGTGTGTTTGTCTTGGCAACGCAGCAACTAAAGAGCATCCGCGCCTTTAAGAATTTTAAGTATAGAAGTCTCCAGGAGAAGGAATTTAATTACCATAAGCAAAAACCATCTGATCCGATGCTCTGGGGACAGCGTTCTCTAGAGAGTGGGCTCCAGCGGTGGGGGAGCCTGAGAGGGCGGCGTCCACACCCCCGGCAGGACCAGGCCTGGAAGAACAAGGTTATTGCGACGATCCCAAAGAGGCTTCTTCCCTTTTTGTTCAGCAAAACACAACTCCTGTGCACCCCCTTAGAACTGACACAGGATCCCCATTTTTGTCTTTCTTGCCTATTTCCTTTCTGTCTCAATTTCTGCCATAACCCTTGGGAGTTGGCTGGTGGGCTTTGGGGGCTGTGACACCCACCTCAGAGGACCAGCACGTGGTGCTGATGTTACCCCCAACACGGCGGGCAAGTCTGTCGCTGATGGCCTGTGCCCTGACGGCTGCACCGTGGCCCTGGGTCGGCGTCTCCTCTCCGTACCCACCGTCAAACCTGCAGTGACCTTGGGACACGGGACGCAGCACACAGGCCAAACCCCCGCTCCTGTGCCCTTGCCCCTCCCTCTCCTCTCGCCCCTCACGTTCCCCACAACCTGGAGCTGCAGGTGGCCCCTGCACAGGTGTCACCCATTCCCAGGACCTCCCCCTTGCCCCCTCATCTCTGAGAGCTCAGTTCAGGCAAAGCCCACCCCCACTGTAAGAAGTCTTTTGCGTCTCTACCCAGATGGCTGCACGAGGCCTCCCTCCCCGGAGCGCATGTATTCGTAGTGTTGGCTGAAGGAGGTGACTTGCAGTAGCTAGGAAGCCGGCGTGCAGCTCACAGAGCCACAGTGACAGTGACAACTGCAGCAGTAACGGGCAGGGCTGGGGCTGGGGTAACCCCATCTTGGCTCTGGCCTCGGCACGGATGTTCCTCAGTTCAGACCATACTCAAGGACATGGGGCCTCAGCTCAGACTCTCGCCAAGAGTCTGAGCTGCAGTGCGGAAGCCTTGGGGCTGGGCATAGAACCCGGATCCTGGATGGCCGGTGTGGTTTGGAGCAGGACACTGCCCAATGGCTGGACCTGAGGAGCAGGATCTGGGGTCCAGGAAAGTCTGGAAAAGCCAAGGGGGTGGTGAAGCAGGTGGAAATTCGTGTCCTGGGGATGCCAGGGGGCCGTTTCTGCTCGGCCCCGGCCACTCTGAGTCTGAGCTGTGCCCTCAAGACGGAGCACAGGGGCTCCCCTGGCATTGCCAGGCACAGCCAGGCCCACAGCTGTGGGGTCACTGAGGCAGGACTTGGGAGACACAGCCCACTCGCCCTCTTGCACTGAACACTAGCTCTCCGACCTGGTTTGCTGAGTATGTGTCTTAACTATGATGAGTCTCAAAAAACCCTGCTTATTTAATATAATGTAAGTGCCCTTTTTCATTCTTTGAAAATTTTTGGAAGAAAGATACTAAGGAAGGAGAAGAAATAATTGCAAAATGAAGCCAGGTGATCACTAGGCTTTGTGGGTGTAATGTGCAGGCCCATTCCTGCCTCCACCGTGTTGTCTGACATGTTCGCTCCTGCTGCCGCCCTTGTCGCCACCCTTAGAGAGAGGCAGCCTGGGCCAGGTGTGGTGTCTCACACCTGTAACCCCGCTCTTTGGGAGGCCGAGGTGGGCAAATCATGAGGTCAAGAGATGGAGACCATCTTGGCCAACATGGTGAAACCCCATCTCTACTAAAAATACAAAAATTATCTGGGTGTGGCGGTGTGAGTCTGTAATCCCAGCTACTCGCGAGACTGAGGCAGAAGAATCCCTTGAACCCAGGAGGTGGAGGTTGCAGTGAGCTGAGATCGGGCCACTGCACTCCAGCCTGGGCAACAAAGCGAGACTCCGGCTCAAGAAAAAAAAAAGAGAGGCAGCATTAGAAACGCCGTGACCTCCACCTCCTTTTCTATTGCATGTCCTGTCCGTGTGCTGTTCAATCACATTCTGATTAATTTAGCATCTATTTGTTCATTGGACGTAATGCTTGAAACAAAACAAACATCATTTAGTGACAAAAAACAGTCCCAGAGTCAGGGAGGCCCTGCAGCTGTGGTCTGAGTGGCATTTTGCCGGTGCCGGGAGCCCGGTGGTTGGGGGGCAGGCTTGCACCAGGCCCTTTGGTGGTCCTGGCTGCAGGCCCTCCTGGAGTGATGAAGACCCAGTTCCGTTGCACAGTATCTCACGCTAGTGTGGAGCACGTTATAGTGAGTGTCTGCTGCCTAATGTTAATGCATTAATTTGACTCTGTTTATACTTTTTTCTTTTCTTAGAGAGAAACAAACTGAATGTTTGATTAGGGACAGTCTCTACCATATTTGGTCACGGGACACTGAGGCAGCCTCTGTGGGACAGGAGACCCAGTTTGAGCACAGATTATTTCTCTGTAGATGCCTTATTTTCTGAAATAAATTTCAAAGTCTGGGGCACATTCCTAGTACAGGCTAAAAATGTTAAGCTCCCAGAAGTCAGCATTTGCAGACAGATCCAGCTTGACGCTTTTCTGCTTCACAAACGGGTTTACGTACTCCTGGTTATGAATTCCATCAGCCGCACGCTACGCCTCAGTCTTCTCCGGCCACCTTAGCGGTGTGGTGGAGACCTCATACAGGCAACAGCCTTTCCTTCTGCAGGCACCGCGGCGTTCTGTTTGGTAATTTATGTGGCCAGCAGTGCCACGGACAGGCAGGCAGACTGTTCTGGTCACCACCTCTTCGACAGCGCACGTGGCACAGCTCCAGCTCCGAGCGTTCTGGCCCTTTTAAATTCTGTTCACCACCCTTTAGAAGTCTGCAAAGCGCTCCTCATCTTGGCCCTTGATCGCTCAGAATCTCTGGGAATGTTCAAACCCACTATCTGCTTGGCCCCAGAAACGGTGAGGTGCAGACGTGCTGGGCTGCCGAGGGCTGTGGTGGAGCAACCTGAGATCAGCAGCTTCACAGACACTGGGGAGCGCACACCCGTGCCCCGCTCCACAGAGGCAGGCTCTGAGGCTCTTCTCACCTCGTCTCTGAGCAGAGACTCCCATCACGGAGCTCCCAGGGCTGACTGCAATGCAGAATAAAAGGAGGGGACCCTGACGGGCACAGCTCAGGCGGCTTCTGTCTCAGGAGCTCCGTGCGCATGTGTGAAATCCTGAGGCCTGAGCTGTGGAGCCATGTGGAGCCTGTGTCCTTCTGTGCCTGCTGGCCGCCCAGTCCTGGCTGGGTGCTGCTGCTTTGTGGCACCCCAGACCCGTCTGAGGAGGGTCTCTACATGGGCTGCTGGGGAGTCAGACGTTCCCTCCTGTTCCCAGCCCTGTTCTCGACTGCTGAGTTAGTCAATGTCAGTGTCAGTGCTGAAACATAAATTCTCACGGGCATTTTAACAGCTGACCTAGCCCCTAATGTGGCCACACCCCATTCCAGAGCTGCCTCTGCCAGCTCAGGCCTGGACTCCCAGTGCACGGGTGCTCCTGGGCGCCCCCTCTGCCCCCAAGCACAGGGGTGGAGGCTGGAGACCAGACCCTGCTCCCTGCTCCTGGGCCTCGTCCTCCCCACCCCAGGGAGGCCCTGGGCACTGGGACCCTCGGGAGCACTGGCCTCCCTGGAAAGCCTCTCTCTTAGGGATTCCAGCGGGGCCTCTTTGATGTCGCTAGCTGGGAAAGCCAGCTTCAGTAATTGCCATGGCCCTTTCTTCTTAAACAAGCTCCTTCATTTTCAGCCACTCTTGTCAGAACATGCTGGCGTTCATTTGCAAATGCACCTTGCTATCATTTTAAAGCAAAAAATGCATCTCAAGAAGCACCCCGGGCCCTTGGCCGTGGTGTTTGTTAACGTTATTAATCTGATTTAAGTGAAAATGATCCTTTATATTGCTTCCCACATAGGCACATTTTTTTCTCTTTAACATGGGGAGGTTATACCAATCGCGTTGTTTTCCCTCCCTGCGAGGATGTGTGGGGGCTGTTTTAATACAGATTAGTGGAAGTGCAGCAGCACAGCTCTGTAGGTGGTGAAGCCCGGTTATCATTTGTATGATTAGTTTCACCTTGTAGCTGTGTCTCTGAAAATGCAATTAACAGTTTCATATTCAGCGAAGCTGGCTTTTATTCCTGCCGCATGGTGTGCGACATTTGCATCATAAAAAAAGCCTAATTGGTAAACAGGGTCTATCCAGCTTCTCCGCGATCCACCCAATTCTCCCCACGTTAATTGGCTCAGCTTCAGCACACGCTGGATGGAATTTCAAAGGATGCCACAGATTAGAGAGCTGGCAGGCACTTGTGTTTCACGGAACCGACTCCAAGGAGACCCGGGGAAAAATATTTTAAACTAATGCCAATTGCAGGCGACTTGCTTGTCCAATTGTTGCCATGGAGACCGTTGTGTCTGCTAATCTGATGGGTGTGTGTGTGTTTATTGGGATCCGTCTCTAATGACCTTCAGAGAGGAAGTCAGCCGTGCTGGGCTCCATGCCTCGGACAGGGTGGCCACTGAGCGGCCCCTTTGCAATTCGGCCCTCCTCCGGTCACTTGCTGACACCCACAGCCCACCCTCTCCCCCCTCAGCCAGGTACGTTTGTGCTGTGGGCCGGGCATGGCACACACAGGCCACGCAAGGCATCCGTGGCTTGTGAAGTGTGACGATCTGCCTGTGTCCTTGGGGAAAGTCGTCCAGACCTCCCGAGCCCCGCCCATCCTCTCCACCTCCCCTCATATGAAGAGACTCAGAATCATCAGGGGGCTCCTGAAATCGGAGGCATCCTTTTCCTTTCACTGAGAGGCATCCGTGTTGATTTGCTGATTACCAGTCTGAATGAAGCGTCCTTGGGAGTGGCTCTCATTCCGTGAGCGGGGAGAAAGGACGGGTGTCAGGCCACGCAGCGCGGGCGTTTTCCACCAAGGCCCCAGAATCTGAACAGGCCACGCAGGTCACATGCTGGGTCTCCAAGGTTGTCCCCGCCACGTGTGAGGGAAGAGATCACACTCCCCCAGGGACATGGCTGAGGCTTTCTGAGCAGAAGCCCATCCTTTTTTCCCCCTCCCCCTCTATCCTGGCTTCCCTGGATAGTTTGGTCTTAATTACTAGGCTCTAGTGAATGGATGTTTCCCTTGGTGTTGAACCTGAGACAATCAGACAATTGTAATAGACAGACATGTTTGTTATTTGTTTTGAATTCCTAATAATGGCTGTTTGCTTCATTGCAGAAAATAGGAAGAAAGACCTCATATGTTCTCTGATACTGGCAAAAATCAGTTCTCTTTAATTAAAAATTAACAATATGAACTGCTGGTGAGTAAAGAGAAAGGGTGCTGCTTTCCCCTGAAAGTGCGTTCCAAATGCTCATTCAGGAGTGAGTGCAGGGTGGGTGAGGTCCTTTCTCTTTTCCTCCCACCCCTTCCTCTATCCCCCATTTCTTCCTCCCTCCCTCTACCCGTTTCCCTTCCTCCCTCTCTCCCTCCCACCCTCTCCTTCTACCCCCCTTACTTCCTCCCTCTCTTCCTCCCACCCCCTCTTTCTACCTGTCTCTCTCTCTTCCTCCCTCTCTCCCTCCCTCTCTCACCAGCCCTCCTCTCTTTTTCCCTCTCTCTCCCCATCTTTCCTCTATTTGCCACAAATTAACTAAAAGGATCTCAGAGTTTTTAATCAGTAGACTGGGGGTTTGTTCATTTTAGGTCATAAACAAAATGAACAATCATGAGAACAAATGGGGAAGGGCAACTAAAGATATTATGGCTTAGAGAAGTTCAAAGATCAACAACCAAGTAACTAGAGTCAAAGATTCAACGTGGAATAGAGATGAGGCACAGAATGGCACTCTGCGGTGCTTGTGAAGAAAGGTCAGCCGACTGCCTGGACCCCTGGGCATCTGGAGCTGGAATTGTTTTCCTTGGCTCGGTCTGAGCCTCTCATTTCAGCAACCCACTTTTATCTGAGGGATTTGCAAGACACAAGGGAAGAAGAAAGAGAAACAAATGAGAGAGGAAAAAGGGGAAAGTATTCTGGAGAAGTTCTTATTCTCTTAAAAATTAGGAAATGAAAGTAAGCTTTTGCATTAAAAATACTGCATGAAAAACAACAGCCTTAAATCTTTTTGGAATAAGAGGAAAGACGGATGGATGGATGGATGAACAAGTGAATGGGTGGGTAGTTGGATGGATGGATGGATGTGTGGATGGATGATGTGTGGGTATATGGATGGGTAGATGAATGAATGGGTTGAGGGATGGATGGATGGATGAGCAGGTGAATGGGTGAATAGATGGTGGCTGGATGGATGAATAGACAAATGGATGGATGGGGTAGATGGATGTATGGATTGATGGATGGATGATTGGATAATGGATAGAGGGATAGATGGATGGATGAATACGTGAGGTGATGGATGGACAGGTGGGTGGGTGGGTGAATGGATGGAGAGATGGATGGGTAAATAGATGGATGATGAATGATGGATGACAGTTGGATGGGTAGCTGTATGATGGATGGATAGATGGATAAATGAATGGATAGATCAGCAAGTGAATTGGTAGATGAATTGATGTTTGGATAGATGGTAAATCAATAGATAAGGGATGGATGGGTGAACAGATGAATTGGTGGATAGGTGTATATATGGATGAGTATATGGGTGGAAGAAGGAAGGCAGGCAGGCTAGAGGAATGGATGGATAAATTGATGGTTGCTAGGTGAATGGAGGGATGGTAAGTGGATGACAGATGGGTACACAGGTGAACGGTTGGATGGAGAACCTTCATCAGTTGCAACAGCCCTGCCTAATGGAACAGTCTCTTGGAAAGTTGCCTGACCTGCTCAGGGAGCTGACTGTCTAAGAAGGGAAGGCACAGGGCCGTGATTCTGAAGTGGAATTCAAGGAACTGAGTATCCAGGAGCCTGCTCTTTAGCTTGTGGAAGCCCTCCTAAGCATGATGGGGTAAAATTAACTTTTCTCCTTTATGGCGAATTTTCCTTCGGATTTTTGTAGGTGTTCACTCTCCTTACAAGTCACATATGAGAGGACAGACATGGAAGTGCTTGGCATCCTGTGTGTGGGTGGAAGGGTGGGCACATGGACTCTTCTTGGTCTCTGCTCCACTCCCCATGGAGATGTGGCTGAACCTAATGTCCATCCTCCCCTCCTCCTGTAGAGATAGAACTGAGAGCTTCAATTGGGTCACGATCACCTCTACGTGGAATAAAATCTGCATTTGCCCGTTTCCTTTCGTCCAGATGTGGCCAGGGGGGTCTCAGCTAGAAGATTATGTAAGTGCCTGTGCTCCTTCATTTCCCCTTCTCATCCCTGCTCCCAGAACAGAGATGTCACGGCCGGAGCTGACGCTACACTGTGGTCCAAGAGTTGCCCTGGGAGCTTCAAGGGAGGGAAAGGAGGGCTTCAGGGATGAGTCCCCATGTTAGCCCTGAACTGCCTGCTTTCACATTTTTATATGAGAAACAAATCTGCCATGTGACTCCAGCTGTGGTATTTGCAGCCAAAGCTGGTGCCAGCAGAGGCAGCACTCTGGGGCCACTGCCTGTGCCTCTGTGTCCTCTGTACCCACGCTCCAAGTCAGTCACTGGACAGACTTTTTAAAACTCATCCTTCTGTGTTTTGGGAACTTTGGTAATTCTTCCATATGAACTTGCTACTCCTTACTTTAAAATATCCTTCTGTGGCTCACTAAATGCTATGGAATTTTTCTTGGAAATCTTTGCTGGAGTTGGTCTCGCCCTGACTTGTGGGTAAAGCCAACGTGGCGTCATCTGTGCCTCAGTCCCAGGCAGGTCTTCCTTCATTCCCTATCCCTTTACTTACTAACACACTCACTGAGCAGATTGTTGAAGCATCTGCTTCTGAAAGGCATGTGGCAGACACAGAACAATGCACAAAGAAGGTGTGTGGTCCCTGCCCCCAGGCATGGCACTCCCTCAGCCAAGGCGTGGGGAGGAGCAGTTCTCCAACAATTCCAGGACAAATGGCTCTCCTACAAAACAGGGACCCGGTGGCTTCCTCCACATTCAGAAAAGGAATCTCTTCTCACCCAAGTTGATTCTGGAATCTTTGGTAAATTATGGAACGTTCGATCTCTGATTGTTGTAGTTTTTCAACCAGAAAAAGAAAGGAAAAAACTATGATTTGAACAAGAAAGAACTGTTGGGGAAGAAAGTACCTTAGTATAAAATAACTATCTAAGACCAACTAATCCAGCTGGATTTTTTTCTAAGTAAGATTGTTCCTTTTCTCTTTTTAAAAACAAGACTTGTCTCACATATATCTGCTCTCACTTTCTCTGTGGATCCAAGGAAACTCTTCTGCGAGACAGATATTAGATGAGGGGTGACAGTTATTTCAAACCTCTTGTCCCCAGTTATTAGTTTGTAGGACAAGTTCCCCAGAACAACAGAGGCGACAACATATGAGATGTAGCTTCCTGCTTTCATTTTCGCTTTCAGGGTCATATAAATTTGTCTTTCTTTGCTCATAGCTCCTTATAAGCCTAAGCGTCCTGATACGTTCTTCATTTGTGCCATTTCCCATCACTAAATATGGCGGTGCTCAGTGACGATGGACTGGTGGTTTGGGGTTTCTTTTAAACATGTGCTCCCTCTTCTGGTTGAATGGATGCTTCAAACTGGAATGAAATCGGACACCCATGCGTCTTTGATTCAGGGCACCAGTGTTTTTTAAAATCATGCGGGATTTCAGAAATAAAGATCATAGAGAAGAGGCTTCTACCAACTTTTCACAAAGATCAGGAGACAGACCCTGGTGTGTTCTTTTGTGAGTCTCCCCTTCTTTCTATATTGTGAGAAGGCTGATGGGAAAAACTTTCACAGCCTCCAACAGGCACATTCAGTGTCTTTAGAAATGACATACAGACCCAGATGGGGGTTTGTGCCGGTGAAATCACCACAGAGATCCTAGCAGATGCCACTCTGTACAAAGCCTCACCTTGCACCTTGCACAGAGATCCCAGCAAACACCACTTTGTCATTTGCACACAAGGGTGTGCAAATGACAAAGTGGTGTTTGCTGGGATCTCTGTGCAAGGTGAGGCTTTGTACCCCTGACGGTCTTTTTCAGGATTCTGTCTGTGTTTACAAACTAGTAACTTCTCAGGCCTTCTGTGTGTAGAGGCGATTATTATTCCAGGTGGAAAGGTCTCCTTAAAATGGAGCTCTTCCTCCCCTGCCTGTCGGGGACCATCTGCTCTTCACAGCATCTCAGGTGCTCCATAGGAGGCCCAAGACCACCCTGCTGAAATTTGAAAGGAGGAGTCTTAATCATCAGGAACAAATTAGCTTATGTTTACTGTGTGTAAGCAGAGAAATAAGCAATATTAAAAACAGACAGTGTAAAGCATATAAACTTCTCATACTGGTGTTAAGCGGGTAAGTTTAAGTCACCTTGAAAACATATTTATTTGAAATAACTTTTTCCTAACTGGTGCTATATAAATACGGAGCTGCTGTATCTTCCTTAAAAGTAGAATTTTTCTGTAGTTTCCAATAGTTACAAGACGTCTTCATTGCCTGTTAGCCTAAATGCATAGTGGGCATGACAGAACGGAACTGACATTTGTAGAGGCAGTCGGTCAGTGGTGTTCCTTGACATTTGTAGAAGTAGTTGTCAGTGGTGTTACTTTGGTTTTGAGCAAATCCACCCAACTTGGGAGTCTTACTTTTTCAAGTGTAGAAATGGTGTGCTGTGTCCCCCACTGGGAACCATCCGGTACTGTCAGCATACCTTTAAACACAAGACATTCGTGTATCTGCGTTCACATCTGGGTTCACTCTCGAAATGGCTCTGAAGCACCTGTGAGACCTGAGGTCTGAAGTAAGCACTGAGCTGGTGGATGGGTGAGCAGAGGAAGGAGAAGACAGACCCGGAGGCGCCAGGCCCCCAGGATCTCGTGGTGGTGGAGGAGAATGAACGCCGTCCTCCCGTGTCAAGGCTTTGCCTTGTGCTGAGCTTGCTGAGGGCTGCCGGGGATGCCGGCGTAAGCAGGGGTTCCCACAGGCCCCTGCGTCCTCGACAAGGACAGGGCCAAGAGGAATTGCCCTACGGGGTCCTGTGGGGCTCGGCCGGAAGTGAGGGTGCAGGTCTGGGGCAGGCAGAGGCCAGCCTGGTCTTGAAGGCTGGGTGGGAGACAGTGACTGCTCAGTGGGACTAGCTGGTGCCCATGGCGGGGCAGGGTGGCATGGGGAATTCTAGGAATGGCGTGGCATAGATCAATGATGGAGGAGTGTGGAAATCCAAGAGTTTCAAGTGTGCAGTGAGTGTGTAATTAGCAATGCTCATAGATACAAATTGGAAATTCAGATTCTTGGTTGGTGTTACCTCTTGTGCTGTTTCCAATAAAGCTCAAAGACTGATTTCTTTATCATGCTTTATACACTCAGAAAGAGCTACGCCCTGGGAGATGCTGAAAGGAGGTGTGGAACTCCCAGGATAAGCTTTGCTTTTTGGCCAGAATTTAAATGTGTCCTGATACCCAGTCTGATGTCATCGTTTTTGTATTAAGTGGAAAAACTTGATTCATCTAAGATTTTTGATTAAAATTACCCAATTATCATTAAGAATCCTGGCCTCATCATTGGAAACATTTTATCTATTATATTTTTAATATACTGTTATTTACAAATCACATTTACCAGCATTTCTCTCATTTGTGGGTTCTGCTTGCAAATGCTGAATTGGCTTCATCTGCATTTAAAATAAGACACTGTCTTTCCCGTGGATAAGAACAAGTTGCCGTGTAGAATGAAGACTTCTTCTGGGAAATTCTTGGCAAAGGACTTACTGAGTGGTGACAGTTAATAGCACGTATTGTGTATAATTGCGCTTCAGAATGACTTGCATTTAAATTGGGTGGCTGCAGATTTGATCCTTGATGAAGGTATTTTTAAGTCCAACCTGGAGAGTGGGATAATGAAAGGCCTGAAAGTCGCCTTGTGCATGGGCCCCTTTGCCGGGTTCACTGAGGGAGGACGGTCACGGGCACCAGGTTTGGGGGGCGCTGCTGGGGGTTTGTTGGTTTGGGTGAATGAGAAGAATTCCTGCTGCGCCTGGTGGCACTGATCACATAGGAAGCTCTGAGCGTGGGGGCCGTGGGGAGCTTAGAGGCAGTAAGAGCATCTTGGAAACTAAGGTGAAAGGAGACAGTCTATGTCTCGTTTCAGAAGAAGGCTGAGAATGTCATCATATGTGATAAAACTGAACAGTAAACATTTACTCACCAAATTTAGTAGCATATGTACTTAGTAAAACTTTTTTAAAAACAAACTTACAGTGACTAGACCATGAGAAAGACAGACACGTGCATGGAAGAGAATATGGAAATGAAACTGCTGCAGGAGCGTCACTTACATTCTAAACATTTGCTAGATGCCTGCCATGTGCCGAGTGCTGTGTAAAGATCAATCAAAAAATGGCCCTGAAATCCTGATGGGCCTGTGGAGACAGGTCACTGCTGCCTGCTGGTGGGGGGCACGCTGCTGCTTTCGGAATGACTCCCTTTATTGTTTAGTGCAATTTGTCAAATAAGTAAGAATCAGTGGAAAACAAAAGTATGAAATAAATGGTAAGCCGCTCTTTGATAGTGAGAAAACACCTGAGGGCGTTTCCGCCGTGTGAGCCGCTGTCGTAAGCGCGGGACACACTCGTCCGTTTATGGGGAAGGACAGAACTGAGTTGAGTGCTCAGACCTGGAGAGGAGCCCCCGTGGCCTCCTCTGAACACAGATCCCTGCGCTTCAGTGTCTCCTGTTTTCTTTTTCCTGAAAATGAAAGTAAGAATGGGCAATGAGTCACTATTTTCTCATCATGCACTCGAAGTTTTGGTCGGTGTAATCATTGCATCATTGATCCGTTCATTCCTCAGAACTCAGGCAGCATGTATGCACACACACACACATATACACACATACAAATGCACACTTCCACACCCCCATACACGTACCCACAGATACGAGCACACCCCCATGCCCAGCACACACACACACACACGCACATGTGCACATGCACACACACCCACACGTACCCACAGACACGTGCACACCCCCACACCCCATGCCCAACACACACACCCACACATACATATATACACGTGCACATGCACACACACCCACACGTACCCAGACACGTGCACACCCCCACACCCCCATGCCCAGCACACACATACATATACACACGTGCACATGCACACTTCCACACACATGCACCCACAGACACGTGTGCACCCCCACACCCCCACGCCCAGCACACATACATACACACATATACACATGTGCACATGCACACAAACCACACATGCACCCACGGACACGTGCACACCCCCACACCCCCATGCACAGTGCACACCTACACACATGCATGTGCTCATGCACACACACCTACACATGCACCCACGGACACGTGCACACCCCCACACCCCCATGCACAGCACACACATACACGTGCACATGCATACACACACACCAACACATGCACCCATAGACAGATGTGCACCCTCATATCCCCACACACAGCATACATACACACATATACACACATGCACACTTACCCACAAACGGGCACACGCCCACACCCCCATGCCCAGCACACACACACATATACACACGTGCACATGAACATTTCCACACACACCCAGACACGTGTGCATCCCAACCCCACACTACACACAGACATACACATGTGCACATGAACACTTCCACATACCCACAGACACGTGCACCCCACACTCCCACGCACAGTACACACATGTGTGCACACGCACACTTTCACACCCACACACATGCACATCACCACGCCCAGCACACATACACACATATACACACGTGCACATGCGCACATACACCCACACGCACCCACGGACACGTGTGCACTCCTACTCCCTCATGCCCAGCGAAGGGGGCACATACACACATGCACATGCACACACACGCCTACATATGCACCCACAGACACATGCGCACCCCCATGCCCAGCACACACATATACACACATCCACATGCATACTTCCACACACATGTACCCACAGACACATGTGCACCCCCACACCCCCACACTCAGCACACATACATGCATACATATACACATGTGCACATGCACACAAACAACCACACATGCACCCACAGACACATGCACACCCCCACACTCCCATGCATAGTGCACAACTACACACATGCATGTGCATATGCACACAGACCCACACATGCACCCACGGACATGTGCACACCCCCACATCCCCATGCACAGCACACACATGCACATATATGCACATGCACAGTTCCATATACACACCCACACATGTACCCACAGAAATGTGTGCACACCCATACTCCCACACACAGCACACACACACACACATTGACATGCACACATGCACCCACATACCCACATGCACTCACAGAAATGTGTACACACCCACATCACACAGCACACACACGTACATGTACACCCCATACACACCCCCACACATAGCACTCCCACATACCCACACACACATGCACATGCACACATCCCCATAACCCCACACATATGTGCACATGCACACACCCACACACACGTGAATATGCACACCCCCACACCTCCACAGCACACACACACACGTACATGCACACCCCCACACCCCTAGCACACACACACACGTACATACACATACCCACACCCTCTATAGCACACACACACAAGAATATGCACACCCCCACACACAGCACACATACACACACATAGGTGAATATGCACACCCCACAGCACACACACACTCACACACATGTACATGCACACCCACACACACCCCCAGCACACATCCACACACAGGTGAACATGTACATCCCCACACACAGGACACACACACAGGTGAACATGTACACCCCCACACCCCCCACAGCACACACACAGGTGAACATGCACGCCCCCACACAGTGCGCACACACACACACATGCAAATGCACACACACCCACACATCAACATGTACCCATCCACACCCACACAGCATACACACACGCACACCCATGTCCCCACACATATGTGCACATGCACACATCCACACATGTGAACTGCACACCCCATACTCCCACACACCACACACACACACACACACATGAACATGTACACAGGCTCCCACCCCACACATATGTGCACGCACACACACACGTGCACATTCAAGCAGCATCAGGACCAGGCTGCCTGTGACCCTTTACTTTCTGTCCCCTTCCATATTTTCAGATACACCTGGCGCTTTCTCCACAGCAGGGCCACGTGCGGTCACCACTGGCGGTTGTCCGCCCTCTGTTGCTGTGGGAGGCGCCCTGTGAGGCCCTGCTCCACTCCTGCTCACTGTGTTGGGTCCCCTCCATTGCTGTCACATACTGCATCACTCTCCCCTCGTCTGCTCTCCTGTGTGGCCTTGATGTTGAATGGGCTCAGGCGAGGTTTACGAGAAGCAGAGGAAGCGTCAGGGTCAGGACACCTCCTGCCACCGGTCCCTTGTCCTCCTGCTAACTCTTCCTGCCCACCCCCAGCACCAGCCACATCCCACATCCCTGCAGCTCCCCTGTGATGGGCTGAAGTGTGCTCCCAAAATTCCCCGGTAAAGTCCTAACACCCAGGACCTCAGAGGTCCTGTATTTGGAGAAAGATCTTTCAGAAGGTGATCGAGGTTACATGAGGTCATGGGGTGAGCCCAGATCCAGCAGGACTGGTGTCCTTGAAAGAGAGACACTAGACAAGAAGCCATATGAGGACACAGGGAGGAGCCGGCCACCGCCAGCCAGAGAGGCCTCAGGAGAAACCGATCCCCGGACCTCAGACTTCAGCCCCCAGAATCGTGATGGGGGAAATTTCTGTTGTTTGAGCCACTCGGTCTGTGGGGTGTGTTAGGGCACCCTAGGGAGACTAGCTGGCTTCCCGCCGGAGGACCAACCACACAGGAGACCCTCCTGGTCCAACATGTTGTGACCACCTGATAGTGCTGGGGTGTGTGTAGGGTTGTCTTTGAGATGTGGTACATTACAGGTTTACTTCTGGAAATGCAGGGACAGCCGGGTGGCCCTGATCAGTGTGTGTTTCTGTGATGGACCGAACAAGTCTCTTAGCCTAAGGAACCCTCAGCCTACCTTCCTCTGAGTGACGAGCACACTCAGCTTGCACAGCCACACCAGGTGGCTCCCAAGCCCTGACATCTGTCTCCACTCCTGTGGGACGGCCCTTGAAGGATCCACTGCGGCGCATGGCGGCGAAGAAACGAGGTTCTGTGAAGCGCCAGTGAGTGGTGAGTGTGGCTGCGTCCAGGCGGTGCTTCCCTCACGGTGTTTTCGGCTGGGATCAGCTCTCACTGGGACTCGCCACAGGTGTCCGGGAGGCTTGTGAGGCACAGGATGGCAGGAGGTCAGCTGCATTTCTGGAATGTTGGGGAAGTGTTCTGGATGTCAAAGGAAGGCTCCAGGGCCAGGCCAGGCCAGCACTGAGCTGTACCAGCATGGAGGAGCCAGCATGATTTGGACTGTCCTTGGAAAAGTTGGTAAAAATTGAGAGGTCTTGTGTTTCTATTCATGCTGCCAATATGATCTCTCTCTCTAAAAAGGAGGTGGGGTGTGAATGCAGAAATTCCAGGTGGACACAGTGTTGGCTGCTTCCTTCTGGGTGTTGCACCTGCAGTCTGCTAAACCCTGCAAGCTGGGTACAGATGCCCGTGCCGCTCCAGCGGATGCACCGGGAAGGAGCTGCAGGCACCCCAAAAAGGGAGAGGTTCACCACAGAAGCCTTGGCAAAAAGGAGCTTTGAACATGTTTATTTGGGCAGTGGCTGCTGCTAGTACCGTATTTCCATCAGATTTGAACGAGCATTTCAGAGACATTCAGAGGCAGGCCCAGGACAGACGCCCCTCAGCCTCCAAGGCTTTGCTTTCCTCACGCCTCTGGAGTTCGAAGGAGCTGTGTAGACTTCCTGCTCTGAACGTGCATTTTAGGCCCCGTGTGCTAAATACTAACAATGTCCACATCCCATGTGAGCTCAGGGTGCGTGAGGACGTCTCCGCGGGAAGCTATGGTGGGCCTCCCCGTCCCTTCCGAGCAGAGCCTCTCACGAGCCGCAAGCACCCCCGAGCCGCCTCCAGCCGCGCAGTGACCGTCCAAAGCCCGCACCGCTCCTGCACTGGTCTTCCAGCGCTCCAAGGCAGCGCGGACAGCAACATGCTACTGCTAATCGCATTTTCTGCATCTCAAGTGGGCTTCACGAGCCCCCACTTTTTAAACCCTAGCCAGTGTTAGATTAGTAAATTCCAAACCAGCTTAGGTCCCGTGCCTAGTGACCTTTCTCTTTGCATTTTTTTAAAAGAAATCAGAGAAAGCCAACAATAGTAACCTTTCTTCATTCATCACCATAAGCTGCACCCACCTTAAGAGCGGCCACACAGCTCAGCCCGCAGGCCCTTCGTGGGTGCCAGGCCCAGTTCCTCACGCCGGAAATTCTGAGGCTTGTGGGGAAAGGGGGAGTGTGTTTTCCTCCCACTTCCATCCCGCTGTTCATGTATTTATTAGCATTTAGCATTTCTACAACACACTTCCCACCCTAAGAGGTTTTAAAGTCATCCATCATAAACATTGCCATTATTGCGAGAGGAACAGATATAAGCATTTTAAAGATGAAATTTGGCAAAGTTGAAGATTTTCTAAAACCATTCTTTAAAATGAACTCAGTCACGGAAGTGAGATTCACATTTATTTGCTTGAAGGACAGGGTTTGTAAAACCTCTGGGAATCGAATATTGTCATGAATTTTTAAAAAATGAAAACAAATTTAGGAAGAGCAGTGAAGTGGGATCGATATTTTCCGTGTAAGCACACGTAGCGTTACCAGATCCTGAAAATGGAACTGTCAGGAAAGTGATAAGATTTGCCTGTCCTGTTATACCAGAGAAATCTCATGTAAACAAGCAGCAAGAACAGAGAAATCCAAGTTGGATTTTTCTGAATTACCTCTTTTAGAGTCCACTAAAATGTTATTATAGCAAAAAAAAAAAAAAAAAAAATTCAGTTCTTTAAAAATAGCTGTTGGTTAATTTTTTGATCTGCTGCTTTTTAAAAATAAAAATAACCTAAAACTAGAACCACCACCTAGCTGTGGACACACAGGAAGCGTCTGGGAGAGGCTAGGTCTAAAAATCCCGGTTCTGCTAAGTGTTGCTCTGGGTCCTGGGGCCATAAGGCAGTGGGCGTTCCTTTCTCGCCCTCCAGGCTGGGGAGAAGGCTCAGGTGGCCCCTAGACTCTGCCTACTTCTCTCAGGCAGAAACATCACATACACTCTCTTTTTGGTGATGAGATCCATTCTTTACCCCCAAATTGGACACTGGAAGCGTGAACAGAGCAGGTTTCACTTTTCCTGTCACCTTAGAGGATCACCAAGCTTTCTAAATGAGGAGCCCGAAAGCACAGTGGGTGTCACTCCCGCCGGAGGGCTGGTGTCTCCCGAGCGAAAGGACACACGGGCAGGCTTCCCAGGTGCTGATAGGTTTCCTGTACGGAAATGACAGTAGCCAATGATTTCTCACAGTTTGCGGGATTGTAAATGAAGTTTGCTGATTAAGTCGGCCACAGTGATGAGGTTAGTAGATGCTCTCGAAGTCATTAGACAAGCTCTTCTTTAAAAATGCAGAGGCCTGTTTTACCCCTTGTGGTGGGTAATGCCGCCAAGCCCACATGAGAAGCTCACCACCAGTGAGAAGCCTGGTCCCCACTGACGGCATGGGTGGAGCCTGGATGGCGCTCTTCCCCACCATGTTAGTCAGCGCAGGTGGCTGCGGAGAAGCCCCACAGGTGGGGCAGGCGTTCCTCCCTGCAGTTCTGAAGGCCACGGGCTGAGGCCCCCCTCCCGGCTCACAGTGGCCACTGTGGGGCTGAGACCCCTGCTCTCGGCTCATGGTGGCTGCGTCCTGGCGGTGTCCTGAGGGGCTATCCCTTTGTGTAGGCACATCCCCCGTGCATCTTCCTCTGGCTTAGAAGACATGGGTCCTATTGGATTGGGGCCCCCTAGGACCTCATTTTACCTTAGAGGACACAGGTTCTATTGGATTGGGGCCCCTAGGAGCTCATTTTACCTTAGAGGACACGGGTCCTATTGGATTGGGGTCCCCTAAGACCTCATTTTCCCTTCAGGACCTTTTTACAGGCCCTGTCTCCAGTCACAGTCACAGGAGGGGTCAGGGCTTCCCCTGTGGACTTTTGGGGACACAGGTCAGCCCATGACATCACCCAAACCTCTCTGCCCTCTCCTGCGGTCTTTCCTCCTCATCTGGATCCCAGCCCACTGGAGCCGACGCTACCCTGTGCTTCCAAACCCAGGCAGGACCAGGCGCTCCACCTCCTGCCAGGTGTCCACAGCTGAGGCCCAGCCCGGCGCAGCAGTGCCCACGCCAGGGTGGCCCAGGCCAGCTCCTACCTCACGGGGTGTGTTGAAGGGGGACTGCGCGGGGCTCATGCTCTGTGGGCTGGCTGAGCTTTGAGGTGGCTGGGAGATACCCCTCCAGCAAGTCCATTTCTCTCGCTGCAGCCAACCTGCCTGGAACTTCCTCAGATCCACTTCCAGGGCCAGGCCAAGCCTTACAATCCCAGGGCATTTCCGTGGACTCCCTGCCCTCTGTGGCGCCTGTCACATGCTCCCCGTCGCTCAGATGAACGCTGAGCTCCAGGGAGGGAGGGGCGCGGTGGGAGCCTTGGTTCTCCCCATCCACACCTGCGGCATTTGGCCCTGCTGATCCTTCACCTCATGCTGACCCGGTCACCATCCCGCTCTTGAGGTGCCGGCCACTGCACTGGGATTCAGGGAACAAAAGTGACTCCCTCTGAGAGGTGTTAGTTTCTGACATTTCCCCTCACCACCGCGGAACTGGAAGCTTTCTAGGGGGTGTAACAAAATGGCACTAATTTTCGTGTGACCTTCTCCCAAAACACATGTCCTTCCCTCTCTCATCCTCAGCAGAACCAACTCTTAATAAACAGCGAGTGAGTGACCATCCAGCGCGCAGCCTCTGCAGGCGGGCAAGTCTCTAAGGCAACACTCGTCTGATGACCGTACCATGCTTCCCGCAGGGACAGCCTGCCTTGAGCCCCTGCATTGCGCCTTAGTTCCCATAAAAGGGCATTTGGTCGTGAGATGTGGCTCCCAATTTGGGGTGGGGCACAGCTGGCCAGCGCTGGCTGTGCGGGCCACCCCATGTCACTGAGTTGACTCTGAGGGAAGGGGCACTAGTGCCATTTCTGAGTCTGAAGATGGCGGCCATGGTCTTCCACTGAAACCACGAGACCCTAGGACCTGGAGACAGCTCAGCTAGCTTCTGGCACAAGGAGGGAGAGCTCCAGCATTCCAATGCAGCAGCGGGTACCTCTGGAGGACCTCAAATACGACGCAACCACATGGTTTACTGAGCACCTCCTGGAAGCCTGGCATGGTGCCGGGTGAGGGCGCAACAGTGAGCCACGCAGACTTGTGTTGGAAGTCTGGAAGGCCAGCGGCCGGCGTCTGCAAGCTGTTTTCATCTCAACAGATGAAAAGCGTTTACTGATCTCCCAATGGCAGCATGGCGCTCTCAGCACAGACCAGGAGTTGGCATCATGACAGGGCAGTGCTGAGGCTGTTGGTGGCTTCAGGTGGTGCCGTTTTACCAGCTACAGCACCGCCTGCATCTGTCTGCACGACGGGAGCACCCGCGGGGCTGAGGCGCCGCCCACGCTGTCCTCAGGCCGCCCTATGGCGCACGCCTCCCTGTGGACTCAGGGCCTGTGGTCCTGGGGGAGGGTCGCGGGTATAGGAGTTAGGTTTGGAATTGGCCGCACCTGCTTCCAAATGCTGGCTCTGGCTTTCATCACCAACTGAGCTTAGGCAAATTATTTAAAGCTTGGAGCTTCTGATTCTTTGCAGGTGAACTCTACCTCTGGGTTGCTGTGAGCCTGGAATGTGGTCCCCCCACGTGGCGCATGCACAGCAAAGAACAGACCTACGGGAGGAGGCCTTCCACTCCCGACCTGCGGCCGAAACCCAGCCCCACTCTACACCCCAGCTTCGGTCACGCTTCCCGGTAGATCCCAAAGCTGAAATGTCAGGCTGCTCCCTGTGAAGAAATGAGGAAGAGGAAGCAGGAAAGGTGCGCAGGACGTCAGCAGTGACCAGGCACCTTCACCCGGCCTGCCGGGTGCTTTTGCGTGTTGGGTGATTTGCACTGAGAACCCTCTGGCCTGAACCAAGGACGGCCCGGCGCGCTCTGACACCCCGTCTCTCATGGCCTCGGTGATTCCCACTGAAGTGATCACTTGCAGCTTGTGTTTTCATCCTCTGGTTATTCCCCGGACTGCAACCAGGAAGCATCCTTGGCAAAAGGAAGTTTCATTAGTGAAGCAAGCAGTTAATTAAAAAATAAAAACTAGGTCAGGCACGGTGGCTCACACCTGCAATCCCAGCACTTTGGGAGGCCAAGGTGGGTGGATCACCTGAGGTCGGGAGTTCAAGACCAGCCTGGCCAACATGGTGAAATCCCATCTCTACTAAAAATACAAAAATTAGCCGAGCATAGTGGTGCACGCCTGTAACCCCAGCTGCTCAGGAGGCTGAGGCACAAGAATCCCTTGAACCTGGGAGGCGGAGGTTGCAGTGAGCCGAGATCACACCACTGCACTCCAACCCAGGTGACACAGCAAGACTCTATCTCAAAGAAAATAATAATAAATACAAAAATAAAAGTAGAAATAAAACCCAGAGGCCAGAGTTCATAAGGTAAACATCTGAAATCAAGTGTGGTGTGTCAGAACCGCAAACCCCATCTGTGTCCCTGCCTTTGAGTGGCTGAGCTTTAGTAAAGCGTGGTGAGGTCCCAGACCCACACCACCACCTTAGTGATTCCAGTGATGGAACTCTTTAGCCCGTGGACCAGGGACTCCCTGGCAGAGAGCAGCTGCAGACAGCAGACCATCCCCTGGTCTCACCATGGGTACTAGGTGAGTCTCCCAATCATGGGTTTCCCGGAGGCCTCAGCCCCTGTGGGTGCTGGCAGGTCCAGCCAGGGAGCAGGTCCCAGAACTCACCTTCCCTGCCTGTGTTGGTGGAAAACGCTGAGTAAGTGGGCAAGGGCGAGAGAAAACCACAGCCATCCACCAGGTCACCACTGGCGCCCTTCTCTTTGTGTGGCACCGTGGCATGTGGAAACCAGGGCGTCTCGGGTTTGTGAGAAACGTGGGCGGCTCACGGTGCTCAGTCACCATGAAACCAATCTCATATTGTGAGATGAGTCGTGAAAATGGTTTGCTGTTTATTTAAAGGGGAGATGAGGGTGGGCAAGCCGACTAGACCCTCTGATGGCTTCAGCGAGGGAGAAGTGTGTGTGCAGGCAGCTACATCTGCCTTCTCTTCTTTTAGGCTAGAAATAAAAGCCAGGCAGCGCTGTGTGTGAGGGGTTGGTTGTGGGTTCTCAGGCACGAGGCTCACGTTAACAGGAGGCCCTCTAGGCGGGCATAGACTTGGAGCCTATGGGGCTGACCCCTCCGGCTGCTCAGAGGAACAGCAGGCCTTGGACCCCAGACCGCCCCGTGCCACCAGCCCTGCGTTGGCCAGGGTGGTGCCCCGACCTCAGGTGGTCTGCCTGCCTCGGCCTCCCAAAGTGCGGGGAATACAGGCGTGATTAAGCCTCACATTTACTGAGCTGGAAACGTGAGGCAGCTCATTTGGCCTGCGTTTAGACTCCCTCGGGCACATGATCTAAGCTGTGGCTCGCCACGGGCTCGTCTCCTGGCAGAGCTGTGGCTTCTCCACGTCACCTGCTGGTGGCCTGCTGTCCCTGGTGGACGGACGTTGCGGCAAGCCCAGGAGCCCCCGGGCTGGCCCTGACGGCTGCTCCTGGCTCTGAGCTAGTGTTTTAATTCTCTAATTATTCCATGGCTCTTTTCCTATTCCACAGAGGAATACAAATTAATTATTCGGTCGGGCACTTAATTAAAAGTAGAGCTCTGAGGCTGCTGGTAAAAAGCTGAAGCCAGGCTATAGCTGGGCCCCAGGGCCTCTCCCCCGGCCCTGCCTTGCCCTCCCCTGCCCTCCTCTCCCCTCCCCTGCCCTCCTTTCCCCCAGCCCTGCCCTCCCTGGCCTCCTCTCCCCGGGTCTCTGCCTCCCTGGCCTCCCCCCGATGGTCCGTCCACCTCCCTGGCCTCCCCCGATGGTCCGTCCACCTCCCTGGCCTCCCCTCCATGGTCTGTCCGCCTCCCTGGCCTCCCCCGATGGTCCGTCCACCTCCCTGGCCTCCCCCCCATGGTCTGTCCGCCTCCCTGGCCTCCCCTCCCACGGTCTGTCCGCCTCCCTGGCCTACCCCCTACGATCTGTCTGCCTCCCTGGCATCCCCGCCACGGTCCGTCCACCTCCCTGGCCTCCCCCCCACAGTCCATCCACCTCCCTGGCCTCCCCCCCACGGTCTGTCCACCTCCCTGGCCTCCCTCCCATGGTCTGTCTGCCTCCCTGGCCTCCCCCTCATGGTCTGTCTGCCTCCCTGGCCTCCTCAGTGTCTGTAGAAGCCGGGCTGTCTGTCATGCCTCCCTCCCATGTTTATCTGCAGGGACGTCCCAGCTGCTGACGTGGGTTTGCCTGTCCAGCCTGGCTAGCATGTGTCCCTTCTCCTCCTTGGTCCTTCCCTCTTGAGTGAGGCCCACCTGTGGCCCTTCCAGCCCTTGCACGGCCAGTGTGGATGGCAGGAACCACCGGCTGTGTGGGAGGAATGTGGGTTCCGGGCCCCTGCTGGGGGGATTTGCGGAAAGAGCAACCCCCTGGCCTGGAGTCAAGGGTCTCTCTCCTGGCCTTCCCAGGTCAGGCACAAAGTGCTGGTGCAGGTCCTGCCCTGTGGACCTCACAAAGGGCGGGCGAGGTGCCCCGAGAGCCAGGAGGAGACCCAGGGCAGGCCTGTTCCATCCTTGGAGCTATGGAACCTAGACGCTGTGACCTCCATGGGGGCCCAGGCCAGGCGGGCCCAGGGAGGCAGTCACTCCACAGACACACAGCAAGTGGAACTGCCTGGCACCCCCACAGGGCACGGGGGCACTCGGGAGCTCAGCGCAGGGCTGGCGGTGTGGCCCAGGCCCTGTTGTATGTGCCCGCAGCCCCGTTCTCCTGGGGAGGGCGATTCCCTGTGTCGGGGGACCTGGGACTGAGCCCTTCTGGGCCCCCGAGCCGGCCACGTCATACTGCGGGACTGCTCCCCATGCCTGTTGAGCAGGCAGGCAGGGCTTGGAGCTCAGTGATGGAGGTGCAGGCAGGCGACAGCTGCCGATTTCCAGAGAAGCTCACACGCCCCCACCTCCCCCGGGGCCTAGGACGTGGCATGGAGGTCGGGTCTCCTGAGGGCCTGGTGTGGGGGAAGATGGCTCAGGGCATACACGATCCCCTGGGATGAGGGAAAATGGATTTCTAGGAGAAGAAAAGATCCATTCAGTATCCCTGCATTGGAAGAAAAAATGACTTTTTTCTTTTCAAGCACAAATTATTTTCAGGAGCAATAAATGCCTTAAAAAACGAAAGCCAGAGAAAAAGAAAGCTAGTGGGTCCCCCTGACCCTGTTCTGGGTTAAGGGATTGTCCACAGCCACCAGATCAAACCCGCCACCATCCAACAGGCGTGGGGACGTGGCCCTCAGGGGGGCAGGAGCCCCCATGTGCACGCGGGAGCTGCCCAGCGTGGAAGGATGCGCTGTAGACAGTGTGAGACCAAAGCTCCCCTGGCGCTGACTGGCAGAAAAGCAAGATCTACCTGGACAGTAGGTTCTCTTAGTCATATTTGTTATTGTGTAAATTTGTGGGGTCCAAGTGTGGTCGTACTACCTGGATCTATTCTGTTGCCATGAAGTCTGGGCTTGGAGTGTAGCCCTCACCTGAATCTTGTAGACTGTGTCCCCTCTTCCCCGATCCCGGCCTCCCACAGTGATTTCTCCCCCTCCTCCCACCTCAAAGCCTCCCACAGTAATTTCTCCCCCTCCTGCACCCTCCCAGCCTCCCATGGTGATTTCTCCCCCTCCTCCCCCTTCCCAGCCTGCCGGGTCTGCAGTGTCTGCTGTTCCATGCGCTATGTCCATGTGCACACGTAACTTAGCCCCCACTTATGTGTGTGAATTTGAAGTATTGGACTTTCTGATTCTGCATTGTTTCACTTAAGATAATGGCCTCCAGGCATGGGGAGCAGTCCCACAGTGCAACGTGGCCAGCACAGGGGCTGGGAGGGCTCGGCCCCAGGTCCCCTGACTTGGGATATCTGTCCTCCCGAGGAAGACAGGGTTGGGATCACATCCAACAGGGTCTGGGTCACGCCTGCTAGCTCTGCACTGAGCTCCCCTGAGTGCCCCTGTGCCCTGTGGACTGCCAGGCAGCTCCACTTACTCTGTCTGTGGAGTGACTGCCTCCCTGGGCCCACCTGGCCTGGGCTCCCATGGACGTTTCAGTGCCTGGGTCCTCAGCTCCAAGGATGGGGCAGTTGCTGCAAAAGACAAGACCTCATCCTTTTTTATGGCTGAATAGTATTCCATGGTGTGTACACACCACATTTTCTCATCCATTCATCCCAATGGACACTTAGGTTGATTTCATATTTTGCTATTGTGCCAGTGCAGTTTTGAAGGGTAATTCTATGTTTGCTTAAACCCGAGTTTGCTGTAGAAGTTGGATTTGTGTGGATGACCCCTCCTTCTGCACCTCGATGTGCACGGGTAGATCCTCCCATCTGGCACGAGATGTCACCGTGCCTGCTGGTGTGGACGCTGAGGCGGAACAGGCTGCCCCTGCCCTTTTTGGGGCTGGGAAGCCACTAGTCCATGCCCAGATGCACATTCAGGGGCTGCAAGACCCCATCCTGCTCTCAGACTCCTGGTTTGCTGCCTTCCAGGAATTTGGAATTCACGGCAACAAACCTTGGGGTGTGTTTAACAATGCTGATTGAATTGGGCATTCTTATTTCCCAAGTGCGGTGGGACTGGTCAGATCTGTCTCACTCCCTGGCCCTTGTCTGGATTCTCCTCCCTAAGATGTGTTGTTTCCTGTTGGTTTGCCTGTTTTCTGTCAGCTTTAAGACAAGAAACATGAGGGAGCTTTGCTGTGCTTCTTCCTGAGTGAAGCGACGAAGGAGATGGGTGGGTTGCAGTTGCTGCCCAGTAGCTGAAACGGCTCAGAGCAGTCACCTGCCCCAAAGCCCTTCCGTGTTTCCTCCTCCACGGCAGAGCGTTGCTACTGGCCCATAGTGAAGCACTGCTGTGCCAAAAATTCTTAAAGAGGAGAAAACACCGTGATAGATTAGGTCTACTCTGTGGATTTCAAAGGAACACCCGGCACACTAGTCACTGATAGAGGGACTGTGCGGTAAATGATTCGGTCACCACTCAGTGTATAAATTGCAGCCGTGCATTTTGAAGTAAAATCGACGTGTGTGATGCCAGACACGGACTCAGGGAGACCCAGTGAGCTCAGTGCCTGGGGGGCCACTGATGCTCTCGGGCTTGGTCTTCTGTGGCCATTGGCGTTTTAGGGAGAGGTCATCCAGCTCGGGGCCTGTCTGCTCAGTCGATGCACTTCAGAGAGGCCTGCAGCCGCTGCAGGGTCAACACTCGTCTCCAGTCAGAGATTTGAACTTCCCACCTAGGAGGGTGGTCCTCCCACTGTCCTGGGCCCGTGCTGGGTTAGGGGTGGCTCCCCAGGCCCGGGCTCTGGCTGCTGAGGGGGGCGTCTCTGGCCCGCCCTGCCCCTCTTGCATGAAAGTGGAGCCAGGAGGGGGACCTGGGTACAGGACAGCTCCCAGCTGGCCAGCCTCTGGTGCAGGCCTGGCGGGTGATGCCGATCGCCGCCTCCCCGTGTTTCCTGCGGCCTCGTGGGAGTCTCTGGAAGCTTCCTGCTGCTCTTTCCCTTCTGCGTTTCCAGGTCCTGGGTGGATGCATCATGGAAATTATGTTTCTGAAAGGGGAGGTAAAAAAAAGGACCCGGGGCATGACCTGGCTCTGACCGAGGGCAGGACGTGCTTGTGGGGTCCTTTCCTGCCAAGGCTGCTTAGATGGGATTTTTTTTTTTTAATTTCACAAAGTCATACAACCTAGGAAAAAATCGATTTTCCTCTTTCGTCCTTGGTCTCCATGTGAACACGGACTGCTACACACCAGTACAGGAAACCTGCTCTTCAGAGAAATCCCAATCTATTTATGTTTTCATAGAAAATCTTATGAGCCGCCCATAATATGCTGTGGGAGAATGAGTTAGAGGCAGTGATCAGAAAATGTAAAGTGGAGCTCACAGCCCGGCAGAGGCAGCCAGCCGCGATGAGCCTCCTGAAGCACGGCCCACGGGAGGGGACTGCGACCCACAGACCCCGTGGGCTCCGTCATAAGGAAACGCCTCTCAGCACGCAGGGGCTCCGGGCTCAGGCACCCAAACGATAGCCCCCACCAGGGGAGACCTGGTCGCCCTGTGTGTCCTGGGGTCTGTATGTCCCCTTCCAGGGGTCTGCGTGGGCAAAACTGAAGATAGTCTGTGCTTCCTGAACAGAAGAAACCAAAAGGTCTTTCCCTCACGTGCACGTTCTCAGGCGTCAGCCCCGGCAGTAATTCCAGCTGGACTCTGGAGGACGGTCCCACATTCATGCTGTCCTGTGGCCACGGCGCCCAGGGGCTCCTGGTGGAGTGCAGCCCCCCGCATCTGCCTCTGCTCCCTGCTCTCCGCAGGCCTCCCCCAGCCCCTCCAGGGGAACCCCAGGAAAAGCCTTGTCTGCATTGGCATTTTCCAGAGCAGAAATCCTCTACAGCTTCTGTGTTTTATTTTGTTTTGTTTTATTTTTATTTGGTTCTGTGTATTCTAATGTGTTATTAAAACCTGAGCACCGTGAGGCCCTAATTTCAGGAGCCTTCCTGTTAGAGTGAGGTGGCGCTGAGAGACCCACTCAGTAGAGACCCCACGGTGGTGCCCCCACCCGCCAGCTCTTCCCACAGGTGAAGCCGAGAGACCACAGGGGACCCCGTGGGCTCCACGATGCCCACTCCCAACCTCATCCTGGAGAGTGGGAGACTGAGGAGACCACAAGCAACCCCCCTCTCCAGAGAACGTGTCGCCTTGCAGTCTTTGATCACGTTGAAATGAACAAAATTTAGGTGTTTTGTTTTCACAGAACTCACCTTGAGGGTGGCCTCCTCACAGCAAAGATTCCGCTGTTCATTTGCAGCAGTGATGTGCAATTTCCAGTTTCAGATGATGTGATTGAAAAATGAGGCCTTAAAGACCTACTGAGGGCATGGCAGCTCAGGTGGCACGGGAAGCCCAGGCTCCCTGGCGAATGCCTGCTGTGCCGAGCTCCCCCTGCCCCGGGGTCTGCTCCTGGGTACTGGCTGGAGCCTCCGGCACGTTGGGGCTGCACCAGTGCTGGCCTGTGACCAATGCTTTGAGCCTCTCTGGAGCCCTGGGAGGGTCTGATCTCACTCCTGCTAGGCGCATAGGTGCCCTTGGCCCCATCCTGGGTCCCCAGTCTTGGGTATGTCACTTGCTGGGACCTGCAGGAAACAGCCCCCACACGTCTCACTCCCACACCCCTGTTGCCCGTCTCCATAGATCCTTCTTGGGTCCCAGGCAAGCTGCAGGTCTGTGCTGGCTCCAGGGTCTAACAGGGAAGCAGGTCTGCCCTCACCCTCACCCTCACTCAGCCAGGGTGGAACTGACCTGGCAACCTGGATCCCTGAGGACTCGGAACCCTGGAGGCCACCCCTGTGTGCGCGTGCCATGACACACCCCTGGCTCCTGCCCGATCTCTGGGTGCTGTGATGCGTCCCTGGCCCGTGCCCACTCTCTGCTGCACCCGTCCCCATCCCTCCCCTCTGTGCTCTGGGTCATTCGGCAGTTTGGGAAGCCATGTCACTCCTGCGGCCCTGGATCCAGCTTAGGATCTGTTGGACTTCACGGGTGCCGGCTTTCTCCCTCTGGCGCTCATGAATTATTTACCGGGGCCCGCTCTGCCCCAGGCGCCCACTCATGGTAACTCATGTCTCCAGCAGCAGCGTCGCCTGGGCCTGTTTTCATCTCGGTGTATTTTGAGCTCAGAAGAGCAACTTGTATTTTTCTTCATAGAGGGATGGAGGGCAGGTTTTGTTGAGAAATACAAATTAGATTTCATTATTTCCAAGAAAACAATGTTTACTGTTAAAGCAGGGACAGGAAGCAGCTCTGCATCTGACAGCCTCCAGAAGAGTTTTCTTTCCAGCTAATGAGGAGAGGGAGGAAACAGAGCAGGGTGCGGGGGCAGAGACCTTGGCCGCAGTGGAAGGAACATAGCCAGCGGGAGCGGACTGGGCAGAAGCCCTGTCCTGACCCCCAGTGTGCTGCCCTGACCCCCCAGTGTGCTGTTCTGACCCCCAGTGTGCTGCCCTGACCCCCGGTGTGCTGCCTTGACCCCCCAGTGTGCTGTCCTGACCCCCAGTGTGCTGCCCTGATGCCCAGTGTGCTGCCCTGATGCCCAGTGTGCTGTCCTGACCCCCACGGTTGAGGCCATGCCCCCCAGTGTGCCGCCCTGACCCCCCGGGGGAGCGGAAGTGCACCCGGC
>CAUYQU010007181.1:0-158613 GCA_963574635.1 Cheracebus regulus | reverse complement strand
GGCTTTCCCCATCTTTGCCACACGTTCTTCCTGTTTGGTTTTTTTTTTATTTTTCCGGCCAGTGGGTGGGGTCTTGGATTAAAAAATTATAAATAATTTAAAGGTTTTTAAAATTTTTTTTTTTTTTTTTTTTTTTTTTTTTTTTTTAGAGGCAGGGGTCTTGCTATGTTGCCCAAGCTGGTCTCAAACTCCTGGCCTTAATCCAGTCTTCCTCAGCCCCCCAAAGTGCTAGGATTATAAGCTGAGCTACCTTGCCTGGTGCTGGGTCAACATTTTCATTCCCATACCCAGGAATTCTGGCTTTATGGAATGCTTGAACCCAGGACTCAATCATGAGTTACACTGTTGTCTTCAGCTTTGTTTCCCCTTTGTTTCTCATCATCTTACTTTGGGCTCTCTCCCCAGGTGACAGCCCATGTCATTCATGGTCATCTCCCTGTGACCTTCGTAGCTCATCTCCTGGAGAAGATCCCTATTTCTTTTCCTGTCGTTCCAGCCAACTCCTGAGTCCCATGCCCGCCTCTGAGTTGTTACTGAGGGCAGAGGTTGAGACTCCACCTGACTCCCATGCTAACCCTGCTCCCAGCAGGAAGAAGTTAAACTAAGAACGGGTGAGGGGGTTCTTCAGTCACTCCAAACAGTGCACAGTCTCATGCTCCCACTACCATGGGCTCTTCGAGACACTTTGGGAATAAGGTGAGAGGATTCCATCTTACTTCACCAGTATTTTAGAGAAGAACTTGACACACACACAAATGCACATGTCCAACTCCTCACCAAGACTGCGAAAATGCCCTCTGTTCATCTACTGCTGTGTGAACAAACACCTCAAACACAGTGGATTGAAACAGCACGATCAGGGCTTCACTCACACATTGGCAATTGGGGCCTGGCTCCTTCCATCGGCATCAGAGGAGAGGTTCTGCTGGGATCTGAAGACCTCAGGACCGAGACCCTCACGCACAGGTGACAGACAGGGCTGGCTCAGCCAGGAGCTCTCACAGGGCTGAGGGATGGGACCTCGAGGTGTGCTGGGGCCAGATCATGCCGGCTCATGAGAGAGGAGGTTTGTGTGACACTCTTTAAACTATTCGTAGCTGGGAGGATTTTAACCACAGAAATGTACAAGGCTTCCTCAAAGCACGGTGTCTGGGCCCCAAAGTGACTAGCCCTCTTAGTCCATCTGAGCTGCTATTTAAAAAAAAATCCCATAATCTGAGTTGCTTATGAACAACAGATGTATTTCTCAGTGTTCTAGAAGCTCAGAAGTCCAAATCAAGGTGGCAGAGCTCCTTCATTCCTTCCATCAGGCGAGGACACAGTGAGAAGCTGCCATCTATGAACCAAAAAGCTGGTCCTCACCAGACACCAAATCTGCTGCCAGGGACAGGGCGGTGCACTGAGGAGCTGAGAGACGGACAGTCCTCCGAGCTCACCCCCATGCAGCCCCCCTGCCCGACGCTAACACGCACTCCGTGTTCCTTGACTGCCCTTCCCTCCCCTCCCCTCAGCCCTCTGTCCACCTCCCTGCAGGGAGGGTCCTGGTGCTGCCTGTGCCACACAGCGACTCCTGGGCCTGCAGATCCAGCAGGGACAGGCAGGAGCTCCAAGTCACCTGCCCTTTGTCCGCCATTCCCAGCCGCCTCTCACGAACTGTCTGTGTGTCTGGGCCTGTTGCCTGCAGCAATTTGACCCAAAAAACTATGAAAGAATAACTCTCTTGGGCTGTTTTAAAATGTGGCCCCAATTCTTGGACTCTCCTCCCACAGAAAGGGAGGTTTACTTCTTTCCTGTTGAATCTAAGTCAGGTGACGTCTTCACCAATAGAATACACCTGACTTAGCACCATGCTATTTGCTGGGCCCAGGTCCTAAGAACCTGGTATCTTTCACTTCCTGTCTTGGATGGTGCTGCAGTCTGAACATTTTTGTCCCTCTGAAATTCATATGTTGAAATATCAAACCGCCAGGTGATAGCATTAACAGGTGGTGCCTTTTGGAGTGAGTGGGTCTGGAGGGCACCATGACTGCCCTTTCCTACCTGGTCAAAACCATGTCCCAGGGGCCTGCCCAAGGTCCACACACCCTGTGTCTGCTGGGGCCACCAGACAGCCTCAGCGTGTGTGGGAGTATCCTTGCTGCTCTTGGAGGCCTCTCTCTTCTCATGCCCACACCTGCACCTCCACCCACAGCTGCCCCAGAATATTTACCCCAGCTTGAGGGTGTCAAGGCTCTTGTTGAGTGTCTATAAGTTTAACTGCATGTGCATGAAAGAACAGTTTGTGTCCACACTCAGAGTTGACATCAGTGGCAGGTCCAGGACACTGGGCTGGGGGCGGGAGGGTGGGGGTGGAAGTGAAAGTGTTGAAAGACTTTGAGAAGTAGCACCATCCTGTGCTTAAACCACAGAGTTCTGCCAAGGTTCTGGTGCAGCCCAGAAAGAAAGGTGAAAGGGACCAGATGATACAGGCTCACCCTGGTCTAATTGACCTTTTAGAGTTTGGGAGCCACCTGGGGGAGATGAAGGCAAGGCCCGGGGGAGAACTCATTAGAGAACCTGACCCGCCCTGGCTGCGGAGGCCCCACCACAGACTAGGAAGGAGGAAGAGACGGCAGCGGTGCCACCCCAGAGAAACAGCAGAGGCCACCTGGGCTCAGGTCCTCAGCCCTGCGGCCAGCACAGGAGGTCATGACATCACCACACTTGGTTAGAGACAGGGTGACCAGCCTTCCAGGGCCAGCAGCCTGCGTATTCAAAGTGTCAATATTACAACAGCAGCCCCCTGAACTACTGTTGTAATATTGACACTTTGGGGTGCAGAAGAAAACAATGTGTTTGCTGAGCAGCACTTTACAGCGCTCCCATTTGAAGTCCCGAGTGGGTAAATAACTATTTAAGGGCGGGAGTGCCACCTGCTGTTCTTCAGGTGCTACTGCAGTGCTGCCTGCCCAAGTCTCTGTAAGCGCAGATGCTTTTCTACTGGAAGACAGTGTGAACTCTGCTAGGTCGGTGTCTGATGAGTGAGGCATGGTGGAGCCACTGAGGAAAGAGAGACAGCCCTGGGCCTAAGACGACTATCTTGGTGGCACCTCCAAGATGCTTGGTTCTTATTAGGGCTACCATGTGGAGTGGGGTTGGGTTAATTTAAGAAAGGCAGTTAGCGGAGATGAGGTCCTCATGACTGCCAGTCAGATAAGGTTACTTCTCTTGGGGATGCAGGAGCCTGATGGCTAATAAGGGGGAGATATACCTGCCTCGATTTCGTGCATGATCAGTGAAAGCTGGATCCTAGAGTAATGGGCTCTGCTCTTCAAAACAGAGCTTGTGCTTCAGTGTGTGCATGTATGTAATGCTGGGGCAGGAAGGTAAGTAGAGGGAGGGACAGGAACCACGCAAAGTTCCCTTGTCCCTGACACCCTTCGATGTTCTACTGATCTAGAAGCTTTGTTTACTTCCAGGCATTCCGTCCCTGGGTGTGGTGCCTGTGGTGACTTCACAAGCTGAGATATGGATCCTGATAAGACTTCCTGCTCCCCATCTGTCTAAATATTTAGCAATGGCCATGGGGATTGGTCTGTGTTATCTTCTATTTCAATTAGAATAGGATGAGAACACTTCTTAGTTTCCAAAGATAGAGCATACAATTCCAAAATGTTCCTTTAAGTCAAGACAAATTAGATCACTTCTTTACAGAAGTATCTTGTCCTCTTAGCTAGATCAGGGTATCTGAGTAACAGCTTTGGGGATAGGATTTCCAGGTGATAGAGTGAGTATTGCCTTTCCCATGAACTACTGGGGAAAGAGGCACAGCCAGCTATAACTCACAATGGACAATTATAATTTGGGGGGCAAGTTGAATTAGAAATTTGGATCTGAGTTAAATGGTCATCTCCTACTGGGTAAATGAAGGCCAAATTCAAATCCACACAAAACAAATGCATTTTTTAAAATGCCCACAGATTCCATAACAAAACCAAAATAGAAATCAAGAAAACAATTTCATTTACAATAGCATCAAAAAATAAAACACGTAGGAAGAAAAAAGTAGGTGAAACATCCACACACTGAAAATGAAAAACAAAAACAGTGAAAGAAATTGAAGAATGCAAAAATAAATGGAAAGATGTCCTGTGCTGATAATTGGAAGAATTAAGATTGTTAAAGTGTCTATCTCAAACAAACCAACATACAGATTTAGCACAATGCCTATCAAAATCCCCATGGCATTCTTCACAGAAAAAAAAAAATCCTAAAACTTGTATGAAATGATAAAATAACCAATATTTGGCTATTTGCCAAAATAATTCTGAGGGGGGAAAAAAGTTGAAAGCATCACAATTCCTGGTTTTAAATTATATTAGAAAGCTATAGTAATCAAAACAATATGGTACTGGCATAAAACCAGATACATACCAGTGAAATAAAATTGAGAGTCCAGAAATAAATCCAAACACATACGGTCAAGTAACTTTTGACAAGGGCATCAAGAAGACACAATCGGGACAAAATAGTCTCTTCAACAGATGGTGGTGGGAATACAATTTCTACATGCAAAACCATAAAACTGGACCCTTATGCCGTACACAAAACTCAACTCAAAATGGATAAAACACCTGAATAGAAGACCAGAAACAAGAGACTATAAAAACAATGGTAGAGTTCTATGTGTTTTGAGCTACAAAGTATTCAAGTTACAGTATTGGAGGATAAAAACAAAGTGTAAACCAATGTGTTTAATTTTGCAGTGGAGATTTCCTGGAGCAGAGCTGAAGGGCTGGGGTAGGGGTGGAGGCTCATTACTGCTTCCACCCTTTGAATGTTCCTTGTGAATGATTTAAAATTTTCTAAAATTAAAAATAAAATTTCAGAGGGGGATTGTGGGCCCGTCAATTGTTTGGATATTTCTCAAAATGGAAAGAGATACCTAGTACATATTTTACTTGATATGTTCAGATCACATTGGTTTCTTAAAATAAATCTCTCTTTTGGCTTTAGTTTTACTAATTCTTAGTATCCCACTGAGTTCATTTCCCCTATAGCCTGAAAAAGGTCAATATCTTCTCCACACTGTGCCCCCTAAGAGCCTACTCACCCCATAATCTCAAAGCCTTTTTCATGAGGGCAGAAATGCCTCCCGAATCCTGCAATGAATTAACTCTCTACTCCAGTGGGGTCCAGCTCTGGCCTCAAGGTCTAGACCTCCAGAGAGTGGCCAGCCCCACCTTCAGAAAATAAGAGGCATTTGATTTCTGAACTTATTCAATGAAAGCACTGTTCTTTTCTTTTTTGAGTAGTAAGAAGTAAATATTCCAGCAGATGGAAAACAGGAAAATGTAGCTACTGTTCTTATCATCACTATCAGCTTGGACCAGAACAGACACTCAATAAAAAGCCTCACACTACAATGAAGGCTTAGAGAACAAAGGAGCATCAAAGGGACCTGGAGGGCAAGGGCAGCTCTTCTGCTCCCCAGTCACATCACAGGCACACCCCATCTCACTGCAACATCTGTCTCAGGCCCTCTCCCAGCAGAGCTATAAATCCAGGCTGGCTCCTCACTCCCCACACATCCGCTCCTGCTCTGCCTCCTCCAGGTGATCGTAGCCATGAGGACCCTCGCCCTCGCCCTCCTCGCTGCTGTTCTCCTGGTGGCCCTCCAGGCCCAGGCTGAGCCACTGCAGGAAAGAGCTGATGAGGCTGAAGCCCAGGAGCAGCCTGGGGCAGACGACCAGGACTTTCCCATCTCCTTTTCAAGGGATGCAAGCTCAGATCTTAGAGCTTCAGGTGAGAGACACAGCATTGCAGAGCTAGGAGTCTAGAGAGGAAAAACCAGGCAGGCACCTCTAGAATCAGACCCAACCGCTGGCTTTTTCTCTTACATGATCACCTCCCAAGGCCTCAATTACTTCATGTTTGTACTGAAAAGAAAGAATCGGTGATATTCAATGAATGACTTTTCGCTACAGATTTTTTAATTCTATGACAAGTCTATGAAGTTGTCTAATTTTTGCTATGTAGAAATGTATTGAGAAGTCTCTACTCAATACTCATCAAGGAACGTTTTTTAATCTGACTTTTATAGGAACCCTTGGAAACTGAGATAATCATACAGGTGTGTTCAGATGTGTGTGTGACAGGGCAGGAGCAGATAAGTGTAGCACATCAGAATGGGTCTCTAATCCTGTGTGCTCAGAGTATTTATTCCTGTTGATTCTGCAATCACGCTATTGGCTGTAATGCAGCAAGCATTACACGTCAACCAGCATGCAATTTCTCCAAGATTCTCTTTGCTGCCTGCTGCTGACCCTGGTACTCAATTTCTGATGTGCTCTCTCTCTCTCTGTCCCCAGGCTTAAGGAGGAGATACATTTGCTCTTACATAAGAACCTGTCGTTACGTATAACGTTCCCATGGGATCTGCAGGATCAGTAGTGTTCGCCAGATTCTGCTGCCACTGAGGAATGAGAACAGAGAGAAACATGTTCATAATTTGCTTTGTGACCTAGAAGGAAACTGTTGTATGTCCTATACTTTGTCCTCAACTTTCTTTCCTCATCTCAAATAAAGTCCTTTCAGCAAGTTCTCCATGTTGGTGCTTTTCTGATGTTTGGTAGTTCAGGATTCTTCAGATGCAAAAACCGAAACCCAAGTCTTACCTCAAAACACTAGCTCTTCAGAAGAGCTTTCTATGTCAAGCAGAGAAGTGGTGGAGAGGATGTTGAGAGAAGAGAGGATTTGGTTTGGTTTGTTGTTGTTGTTGTTGTTGTGTTTCTGAAATGGAGTCTCACTCTGTCCCCCAGGCTGAATTTCAGTAGCACAGTCTCTGCTCTCTGCAACCTCCACCTCCCAGGTTCAAGCGATTCTCCTGCCTTAGCCTCCAAGTAGCTGGGACTACACATGTGCACCATGACATCTGGCTAATTTTTGTATTTGTAGTAGAGACAGGGTTTCACCATATTGGCCAGGTGAGTCTTGAACTCCTGACCTCAAGTGATCTGCCGACCTTGGCCTCCCAAAGTGCTGGGATTGCTGGCATGAGCCACTGGACCTGGCCTTATGCATTCTGTTTTAATGTTAATGCTGGTCAGCTGTGCCTGAATTCCAAAGGGAAGAGAGTATATAAGGCATTCATCCAGAGGTCTGGCCAGACTCCCGGTTCTTCTGTCCTTCTACAGGGCCCTCTTATCTCTTTGTAGGAGGGGCCATGTTAAAGTGGCCTGTTTTCCAGTTTTCTAACACACAGAGAGATGACCATGGAGTGAACGATTCTCCAAGGCAGAACTGAAAGAGGAGAAATGTGGAGTCACGAAACCCATTTCCGAGCCTGACTTTGCCACTTTCAACCTGAATGGACTTGACAACCCCAGCACAAAAATGGAGGCTTCATTTCCTCCTCGATAGCCCGTGTGGCAGCTGCCTCAAAACCTAACTGCGGGACCTCACAGGATCCCTGATAAAGGCGGTCAGGGACTTAGACATCAAAGGTGGGGAATAAAGAACTCAGTCATATAGCAAGGATTCAGGGGGTGACCTAGCAAGTGGGGGTGACCTAGAGCCCCAAGCTGCTTCTTTCCCCAGGACCAGACCCTGGCAATAAGCAAATAGAGAAAACGCTCTCCAAATAAGGATGGGATCATCGTAACCCACAACGTAAGCACAGTGCTTCCCCATGTGAAAAGTCTTACCCCACTCCCCGGCATTTCCTTCCCCACACAAACCCTTGAGGCCAGGCTTAACATTCCTGCTTTATGTGAGGCTGGTGAGGGTGCTGTGTTACTGAGTGTGGACCAGCCTGATGTCCATGCTCAATACCAGGGTCGCCGGGACACAGAATACCAGGGCGGGACTGGCACTTCCAAGGAACCTCCAATATCTCAAATCTGTCTCAAAGCTGCTACGGGCCAGAAACCCATCCCTGAGGATGAGGAGAGTGTGGCTTTGGGGGTCAGACGCCAGAGAACACGCAAACCCAAGAAGGGCCTTGTGATGGCTGATGTTATGCCTGGGCCAAGGTTCCCGGACAGCTGGACAAACATGCTTCTGGATGTTTCTGTAAGGTTGTTTTAGGAGGAGGTAAATATTTAAATTGGTGGACTTCAAGTAAAGCAGACGGTCTTCCATAATGAGGGTGGGACATCTATGGAACAAAGACTGACCTCTCCAAAGTAAGAGGGAGTTCTGCCAGCAGACGGCCTGGGGCCTGGGTCTCCTGCCTGTGGGCCTCCTCATCAGGCGGGGGCTCTCACCACACCCCACATAGTAAAGGACTTGGTTCTGCTTCTCTGGAGAACGCTGACTAACACAGACCCTGAGCAAATGATGGGAGGAGACCTCCCGGGTGGCTCTGGATGGCCCCCCACGGGGTGGGCTGTGGCTGTCCGGGCTCTGCAGGGACTACCTTTATACCGGCTCCTAAACCCTGTAGACAGTCCCCATGTAAGATAGCACTGAAAGTCTCCAGGCCTCACACCCAGCCCCTTCTCCTAGAGACACAGCACAGGCTCTAGCTGAGGATGGCTCAGACAGTATGGGCCGCGTGGCCCAGAAACCCCGCCGTAACTAAGCCACACACACAAACAAAGGCAGCCAGACAGGAGAGGTGGACAGAAGCTGAGAAATGCACAGCAAGGCCCAGGTGTCGGACTAATGGGGCCCTGGCAGCTGGAGAGGAGGGATGGTCGAGGAAACAGAGAGATGTGAGGGGAGCACCCCGCTTGTGGAATTGCAGCGATATGGGGGGACATATCCTCCAACACTGTCTCTGTGGAGACCGCAGGACAAGGCGAAGATGCCAGGCTGTCTGAAGCCCAGCAGCCAGCACTGAATGGGGGCCTGGATGTCCCTCCCCACGATCCCTCCTAGGGAGCCCCATCCTAGAGCTCACCTGGGCAGAGTGAACACACCTGTCTTTCTTCAGTACTCACCTTCCTGTCACCTCCCTGTGCAGGCTGACGAGTGGTATAAGGGCATGGCACGGTTACCTGCCCAGAACCCGGGTCGACCATGCTCAGGCCTGGATTCTCTCTATTTTCATCATTCTTCCCCTGCAAAAGACAAGGCAGGCTGAGGAGAAATTGAAAGAGAGGTGAGCAAGGGGGAGGACAGGGTAGTCAGGGGAGTGAAAGGAGCAGTTGGAGCGGAAACCATTTCACTGGAACCCAGGTCACTGCCCTTGGTAGACACGCAATTCAAAATAAAGAGAGCTCGAAGTTACTGGGATCTTAGGGATGCACCAAAGCAACGGTCAGCAACCAGGAGGGCGTGTGGCCCTCTGAGGGAACACGGGGGTGAGGGTAACTGTTGAATAGATGTACCCTTATTCAGGGTTACAGTATTAACTATATCCGACAAGTGAAAGAGACAAAGAGACTTTTGCTTTTTGTTTACATCCTCAACGACGACACCAAATCTCAGATGTCAAAATTGTGCAACAAATTCAGTGACTCTCAAAACAGACACCCCTAAGAATCTCTGGGTCAGGGAAGGGGGATATAAGTATGGGGTTTTCATGTTATTCAAAAAGGATGTGAGGGTTTGTTTTTTGTTTGTTTGTTTGTTGAGACAGATCTCACTCCATTGCCCAGGCTGGAGTGCAGTGGTGTGATCTCAGCTCACTGCAACCTCCACCTCCCAAGTTTCAAGCCATTCTCTTGCTTCAGCCTCCAAGTAGCTGGGACTACAGACACCTGCCACCACACCCAGCTAATATTTTTAGTAAAGACGGGATTTCACCGTGTTGGCCAGGCTGGTCTCAAACTCCTGACCTCAAGTGATCCACCCGCCTCAGCCTCCTAAAATGCTGGGATTACAGGCATCAGCCACTGCGAGCTGTGAGTTTGTGAGGCTGGAAAACAGTGACAGACAGGAGTCCCCTTGATGGTGGAGTTCGTCTCTATTCTACCACTAGAGGGTGGCAGCGTGTCACATAGTGTCCCCAGGCCCCTGGACAGCCAGGTTTCCAGGAACACCTAGGGGTTCCACTCATGTCACCCAAGTCCCCACTAAAGGGAAAGCACTTTCAGAGAAAAGGAAGGGCCCCAAGTCCCAAGAGAAGCAAGCTGGCAAAAAGGTTCCACCACACATCCACCCGGCAGTGCTCACTCCATCTTCCCTCCCAAAAATTCTCTAGTGAAAGACCTTTTTCTCTTTCATTTTCTCTTGTGCCAAACTGTAAATTTCCTTAAGGTATGCATATAATTAGTCCTATTTTTATTATTTGTTTCAATTAACACAAAATTACATGCCAATAAATATAATCAGAACAAACATGATACAGAGAAAAAAAAATCTCTGTACCCATTGTTAAAGGCTAGTGTGCTGAGAGGCATGAAACACAGAATTGCTGTTCTCTTTGTGACTTTCTGTTCTCTCTCAATGATAATTAAGCAAAAGTTATGAGTGAAATAGTGGTTATCCCTATTAAACGCCTATAACTATTTTGAATGAAGACTGCCTATTTCACATTTAAAGTTTGCTTTTGCTTGGTGGTGTATCTCAGTCAAATTGATGACAAAGCTATCGACAGGAAATACTATGTATCTGCATGATTTCTATGCTTTGTTTCAACAACACATAGAAACAAAGTAGTCTCAGGGGTATCTGCAGAAATAAAAGAATTAAAAACCTTCAGCAAACTCAGAATATTCTTTAAGTTTTATACAAAATAAAACAACACTGCATTTTTAGATTTCATCTTTAATCCCTCATCAGTAGCCAGTTTCAACAAGTAATGGTTTCATTTAAATTATTTCTCCATCAATGAAACAGATTCTGTTTCCTGCATTTTCTGTGCATCAATCTTATTCATGAAACAAAATCTGAATGTTCTACCTATGTCGCAGGCTGTTCAGTGATACAAAGATTGATAGATAGAGATCTTAGAGATAGATTTGATAGAGATAGAGATATCCTCCTCCTATCTGCTCACTATGCCAGGGTATCCTTAAAGCATTCATTGAACTTGACAGAGCCACAGCATAGAAGAAACCTGGCTCTTGAATGACTGCATGGAGCAAAGGCTGCCCTGACCTGAGTGCCCCAATGCCCCCCACCCTGTAGTCTATTCCATGAGTGATAAGTAAACCTTTATTGTATTGAATCACTATGATTTGGGGGTTACTTGCTCTGATATTTTGGATATTTGGAAATAATTGCACTAATAAAAGTTGTAATTTCTCTGAAAGTCAGATTGAACTATCTCTTTATATTATCTGCTAACACTAAATTTCATGCACGCAAGCAAAAGATAAAGGACAACTGCAGCCATCTCTTTTTAACACACTTTTTGATTTGGTTATTTCTGCCCTAGTTGCTTTCCTTCTACAGTGAGAAGAAACAATCTTTGGACTATCTCACCTTAATAACATCGAATTGTTTTATAGCAAAAATACTATCCAAGTCAAAATAATGAGATTATGAATACTCTGATCTCTCTGGAGGAAACAGATGTAACAGACAGGTGGCTTTTCCTTGAGTTCTTTGACCTGAGTGGAGGCAGCCAGGTTCAGAACACGGGGTGTTGGGGCACTTACACAAGGGCAGCCTTTGCTGCATGCAGCCATTCAAGACCCAGGTTTCCTCTACGCTGGGCCTCTGTCGAGTTCAACAAATGCTTCAAGGATACTCTGGTGTAGTGAGCAGATAGGAGGAGGATATCTCTATCGCTAGCTCCTTGTCTATCTATCTCCATTATCTGTCTATCTATTATCTATCTATCATCTATCTATCTATGTATCATCTATCTTTCCTTCTTTCTATCATCTACCTTTCCTTCTATCATCTATCTTTCCTTCTATCATCTATCTTTCCATCATCTTTCCTTCTATTATCTTTCCTTCTTTCTTTCTTCCCTTCTTTCTTTCTTTCTTTGTATCACCAGACAGCCTATGATGTAGGTAGCACATTCAAACTTTGTTTCATCAAATAAGATTGGTGCACAGGAAATGCAGGAACCAGAACCTATTTCTTTTACAGAAAGATAATTCAAATACAACTTTTTTGAGATGGAGTCTTGCTCTTGTTGTCCAGGCTGGAGTGCAGGGGTGCAATCTTGTTCACTGTAACCTCCGCCTCCCGGGTTCAAGTGATTCTCCTGCCTCAGCCTCCCGAGTAGGTAGGAACACAGGCGTGCGCCACCACACCCAGCTAATTTTTGTATTTTTAGTAGAGACTGGGTTTCCACATGTTGACCAGGTTGGTCTTGAACTCCTGACCTCAAGCAATCCGCCCGCCTTGGCCTCCCAAAGTGGTGGGATTACAGACGTGAGCCACCTCGCCCAGACAAAATGCCACTATTACTTGTTTAAACTAGCTACTGATGGAGCTCTGAGCCCAGCTGCCTTGGGTTTCCTGTTATCTCTCCACCACTTTCTAGCCAGATGAGCTTGGTCAAGTTACTGGGGAAAGAAGATAAGGCTTATCTCTAAACCTCAGCCTGTACCTCATCTTCGAGCTCCATCTGTGAAATGGGCATGAACATTCTCTACTCTTCCCGTACCACTGCTTATTGGAAGAACTTTAAAGCACTCACTGTAGGAAAGTAAGTCATATCTGCGTCTTTAGTGAAGAAAGTATAAATTTTCCTGGAGGGGAGAGGGACTGTATTTCCTTTCAGACAGGAGTAGCCAATGGAGATTCCTACCGCTTCAGGAGGACATGGTTACCTCTCAAAGAATGAAAGGGGAAAGCTATGACGCCCTCCCATTAAGAAAAGTTTAACTTAAGAAAAAATGAAATTATTAACACTGGAAAGTGAAGCCACGTTGACTTTTTTCTCTGACTAGTCTGCTATGAGGACTCACGTGGACAAACGCACACAGGACTCCAGAGCGGGAGCAGAGTGAGAGTGCATCTCTCTTCCCTGGACATTGTCAGGCCCCTTAACTGTCTTTTTTCCTTTTGGAGCAAGAAAATGTTATTTTCTGTTTCATTTTTTAAATTTTTTCTAACTACTTTTTTTCTTCTACTTTGAACCCTAGGAAACCAGCAAGAAATTTTTTTTTCTTTTTTCATCTTTTTTTGTTTTAAATGCATTTTACTTTTCTTCCCTCTACTTTGAGCCCTAAGAAGCTAGAACATTTTGAATCATAATCATTTCTTTTTCCATCATCCTGCATGAAATCCACCAGAACCATTTTTTTGGCTAAGTAAAGATTTGTACATCATTGTTACGCTTTATTTGCATAGGAAGATGTCTAGCAAGTTTACCACTCCCTCTTAAATACATTGAATGCATGACCTCATTGAATTTATTTTTTTAAGGATCCAAAAAGGAATCAGAACAGGATCTGTGTTCTAAAAATGCTTGGGTTTGTTTTAATTAGGCATGGTAAAACACACACGCATATCATGAAGGAAAAAGCTGATGCTCACAGATTCCCAGAAGCAGGAGATGTGGTCACCAGGCCAGGCCTGCGCGGGAAGCACCAGCGTGGGTCAGGAGGCGGCAGGAGGAAGCGGGGAGAGGATGGCCTGGAGCCTTCCTTGGGTTCTTACAGCAACGAGTGGGTGAGGCCAGGCAGGTTCCCCGTATGCCCAAGCTTAGAGTTGGATACTTGGGATAACTTTGACAGGCTCTGAGCTCTAGGGGTGACCCCTGGTTGTCTGGTATGTGGCTCTAGGGTGACTCAGGGCAGGCCAGGAAATATTGCTTGGTGTGTGCCAGTTTGATAGAGAAGGTGATTAGGGTATGGGCTCTGGGCTGTAGGTGTGCTCACAGGGGGTTGCTTGCTAGCTCTAGCAGAATGAGGGGGACGATGCACTGAAGGACAGGATATGTGGCCTCATGGTGGTGTCCCTATATGTAGTAGATGGGAATGTTCTCTGTCTAGGGATGGGGTCTGAGTTGAAGCCTTTATTTCCCTCTTCTCTCCATGGCAATTCAAAACACTGTCTTTTTTTTCTTACTGATCCCGATGAGCAGTTCCTACAGGATCAAGGCGCCAAACACCTCAGCACCAAGAATATAGAAAATGCAGTCAGTGCTGTTTGAGTAACATCATTTCCTCTCCTCTCCTGCGGGAGCCACTGAAGAAACTTTTTGACCTTTCCATTCTGTGTCATTTTATTGACTTTGGGGCATCAAAAGTTGACTCCAAGCTTCACTGGTCACTCATCCACTCTCCTCATCATTTACCAGGTGTTCTCTGAGCCCCTGTGATGTGCAGGGACAACGTAAGGGACCCTGGGATGGAGCAGTCCACACCTGCCTTCCAGGAGCTCAAGTTGGCATGACAGAGAAATCTACAGTTACCAAATTTCCAGGTAGGTGCTTAAAGGAATATGAAAAAGTCGATAGGAGTGGACTCTAGAAGTGACACTGAGCTGCCTTCCGAGGGATGTGGGGCCCAGGTGAGAGGGCTGAGGTTTGTAAACAGAATGAGGGGCTAATGCACTGAAGGGAGGGATATGTGTTCCCATTTGGTGTCCGTATATGTAGTAAATGGGACTCTAACTAGTGATGGGGTCTGAGTCGAAGCCTTTATTTCCGTATTCTCTCCATTGCAATTCAAAACACTCTTTTTTTCTCATTGATTGAAAAAAAGAAAAGAAAAAAAAACTTTTTTTGAGCTTCTATTATGTATCAAGAATTGCCTTAGCCATGTGGGATTCAGGAATGAACAAGAAAGTCAGTGTCCCTGCCCTCAGGGAGCTTACATTTTGGTGAGAGAAAGCAGCAACCAACCAAAAAAGGAGCCCCTGCCTTTATGAGTGAAGAATAAACAATTAAACACGTGTCTACTATAAACAAACACAGCATTCAATGTTAGGCAGTGACTCACAGTGCCGAGAAAAACAAAGCTGGCCAAGGAAACAAAGAGGAGGGAGGATGAAGATTCCAGAAAGTAAAGTAGCGTGGGGAGGATGCGTTCATCCAGGTGATCAGGAAAGGTGCCAATGAGGTCTGAGTGGCAAGGAGGAGCCGTGCAGAGAGCTGCGGGCAACAGCCACCTGCAGAGGACAAGGTGAGTGCAAGGGAGAGGACGTGCTCCATGTCTATGTGCCATGAAATGTCACGAGGGAGTAACGAGCTAGGAAATGGCATAATTGGACTTACATCTCAGAAAACTCACCTTGATGGAAATAGTAGACACTGGGGGCTCCAAAGAGCAGGGGAGACTGGGGAGGGAGGGAGGGAGGGTTGAAACTGTACCCATCAGGTACACTGTGCACCTTTTGGATAATGGGTACAGTACAAACCCAATCCTTACCAGCACACAATATTCCCATGTAACAAACATGCACATGTATCCTCTGAATCTAAATCTGAATAAAAATCTTTTTTTTGTTAAAAAAGTTTTTAACAAAAATCACTTTGGTTGCTGAGTGGCAAAAGGGTTAAAGAGAAGAAAGGACAGAAGTTGGGTGACTGATTAGGAGGTCACCACAGCGAGCAGGGAAGGAGAATGCACAGGTTCAGAACATTCCAGAGAAAGGAAGGCAGCGTCCCTTGAGTGGGGAAATCACAAACTCCCATCTGCAAGCAGCATGGCCCAGTGTGCAGATCCCCACTCCACAGCTCCTGTTACACCTTCTCTCCCAAGGCTTCCTTTCTCTGGCCGTTGCCTCAGGGTTAGTAGACTTGGATAAGTGACCCATGTTCAGTGGCTGATGTTCAGTGGCCCATGCACAGATCCACACTCAGCTACTTAGTGTAGATAAAGTCACTTAAACTCTCAGTCTCATTTTCTTTCCCTCATTTCAAGAATAGGGAAATAAAGTCTTCAACCCAGAGCCCATCCCTGGACAGAGAACATTCTCATCTGCTACATATATGGACAGCAAGATGAGGTCACATATCCTGTAAAATTTAAGATACTATCTCAATTCTTTGAAATTGAATCCTATAAACATAAGGGAGTGTTAAAAAACAAAATAAAACAGAACAAAAAACACTAGATCTGCTCTTTATTCCAGCCTCTCGTTGAGGTAAAGCCCAAACTATTAACTTGAGGCCCATTTGATTCCTTGGAGAATAAAGATTCTCCCTGTCTTGACCCCAGGTCTGGAGATGACTGCAGCCTAGGACAAGCTAGGCTGCCATGCCTAAAGAAAGGCTGGTGGCCAGACTTCTGTCCCATGCAAACATGGTCCAAGTCATGTTATCCCATTCACCTTGGCTGTGGAGAAGAATCCCGAGGCCACATTCAGGAAATCAGTCATGCTGGGATTAAGGACGTCAGCTACGCATAAGAGATAGAAAAACGCTCCAGAGCAAGAGCCTGTCCTCCCTCCACGCATTCACAGGGCAGGTTGGCACTTGACCCAGAAAGAAAATACTTGCCTCTCCTACTTAGGTTTTGCTCGGAGCCTCACACAGACATTTCATTCCTATAACTTTTGTGTTGGCCTCCTCCAGAGAAATTAAACTATTCTGTTAGAACAACACTGTCCCCTACACCTAGGGTTTGGTTTAGGTCCTTCCTGATTGGAAACTTCCTTCATTTTCTCTAAGCCCAGTTGTTCAATGTGTAAAGCTGGGTACCATATCTTCACCGATGTCCACACAGTGAGTTTCACAGGCTGGTTGTCAGCATGTCACTCAATGTAGACTCACAGTTCAGTTCATTAAAAACCCATACGTACATCAAAGAAGAAAACTCATGTTGCAGCAGGTGTGGTGGCTCATGCCGGTAATCCCAGCACTTTGGGAGGCCAAGGCAGGCAGATTGCTTGAGCTCAGGAGTTCAAGAGCAGCCCAGTCAGCATGGTAAAACCTGTCTCTACAAAAATTAGCTAAGTATGGTATCACACACCTGCACTCCCACATACACAGGAGGCTGAGGTGGAAGAATGGCTTGAGCCCAGGAGGTTGAGGTTACAGTGAGCCATGATTGTGCCACTGCAGTCCAGCCTGGATGACCCCTGTCTTAACAAAACATAAAAAACAAAGCAAATAAACAAAATAAACCTCATGTCTAAATGTCTCCCTGTAGGTTCCCCTGTCAATCTGTCTTAATCTAGGGATTTTTAAAAATACTTAATGAGGTTTATTCTGAGGCAAATACAAGTGGCCAAGATTCCTGACACAGCTGCAGGAGATCCTAAGAACATGCGCCAGAAATGGTTGAGTTACATCTTTATCTTATATATTTTAGGGGAACTGAAGTTACAGGCAGGTGTTCATCTATACATGTAAGATGTACATTGATTTGGACCAGAAAGGCGGGACAGCTTCTGGGTCATAGGCGGATTGAAAGATTTTCTGATTGGCGATTGGTTGAAAGAGTTGTTACCTAAAGACTTGGAATCAAAGAAAAGAGTGTCTGGATTAAGATGATAGGTTGTGGAGACCAAGGTTCTTATTATGCAGATGAAGTCTCCAGAGAGGCTTCAGAGAGAGTAGATGGTAAACGCCTCTTATCAGACCTAAGAAGGTGCCAGACCCTCAGCTCATCTCTCCTGGTGACTCCATTGTGTAAAGGTGGGCACCCTGAACTCTGAACCCAGGGGTAATTTTTAAAGTGCCAAAAGAACGAAGCATCCTCTATACAGAACATGTCTCCTGATGCAACTGTGGTAAGTGCTGGGTGCAGGGTGTTGACAGGAATGCCCTCAGCCGATGCCTGGGCTGCAGAGGCTCTATGATCTCCGTGAAATGCCGCCTGGTTTCTTCTTACCACAAGTCAACTGGAAATGACGTGCTTTTGTGAAAGGTTGTCGTCCTCTGGAGGAAGCTGAGGCATCTTAGAAGGCCACACACCTCCATAAAAGGCCACCCCCCTTCCATCTGGAGGAGCGCTGAGAACACGTTTATGGACATGGGCAGAAGTCTTCCCAGGAGGAAACAATGGGGCCACCTGCACACACAATGGGCTGCGTAGCATTTGTGTGGCTTTGCTTCTCTGAGCCGCAGTTCCTTTCCTCGGGATGCTGTGACTGGAGAGGTCTATGATTCTAAGGCATGGCCTCTCCCTCAAAGAACTTACAATCTCATGTCAAATTCACACCAAACTGAACAGTGGCAAATTAAGACAAGATCATAAACCATCCAGGGCCAAGTTACACACCAACAACAGATACAAGGCCATTTCGGTGGAAAATAAAACGGCTGGTAACAGTGGTATTTTCAATAAACCCCATAGGATAGGGAGAATCTGGCAAGGCAGAGGTGAAGAGAGAAGGGATTAGAACAGCATCCTCTACCTTCTCACCTGACAAGGGATTGCATGCCTAAGTGAATCTGCATTCATTCATTCATTCATTCATTTCTTCAACAAATGTTTCCTGAGCATCTCCGCTGTGCTAGGCCTGTTTCTCTGAGCTGCGGAAGCAGCAGGAAACAAAGGAGTAAAGCCCCACTGAATGCACTGGGCTTACGTTTTCCTGGACTGATGAACACGTAAGTAAAAGATGTGTCTGCCCAGGCAGCAAGGCTGACCCCCTCTACACGGCTCTGCCCTTTTCCCTCTAATGCAGGTTTTACCCCAGCTGCTTCCTGCCTGTTACCCTACTTCAGTGACTCACCTTCTTTATTTGGGAACTTACACTTCCCCTGCCTAGAGCTTTAGCACAGATCTCATGGGGGAGGCGGCCCCGTGTGAAAAAGAACAACCTAAGCAGCGGCTGATACTCTGTGTTCAGAACCTGCCTGCAAATCCAACACTGGCTCAGCATGCTTGGCCCGAGCATGTGGTCTTCGCCTTCTCTTAACCGAGCATGGTTCTTTGCTGTGGAGCAACTCAAGGTCTCTGCTTCCTACGCAGCCTCCATGACACATCTAAGTCCGCAGGGAGACCATAGCCTATGCTGTCACTCTGGGACCCCTGTCATATGCAGTCGCCTCAAGCAGAGAAGGCTTAAAGACATTCCCATCTCGATCCCTTCATTTCTCATGCAGACACGCCAAGCATCAATTTTCAGGCAGCGGCCCATACACAGCCAGGTTTCATGTCTCACATGGAGTTTGTTCCTGGATTTGCTTCCAATGTGGCTGTGGCTCTGTTCCCACTCCTCCTGGCTCGTGACCAGTAGACATTCCAGGCTAAGCCATCAGCACAAGGCAATGGGCCACACAGGTGTGTCGCCAGTCCCCAGACCAGAGTGCCTGCCAGGGGACATCTGGCTCCAGCAAGCCTTACTCTCTTTCCATTTTCCACTTTAAATGTGGAAGTGGCCGGGCACAGTGGCTCACACCTGTAATCCCAGCACTTTGGGAGCCCAAGGTGGGTGGATCACGAGGTCGAGAGTTCAAGACCAGCCTGGCCAATCTGGTAAAACCCTGCCTCTAATAAAAATACAAAAATTCGCCAGGAGCGGTGGCAGGTGCCTAGCTACTTGGGAGGCTGAGGCAGGAGAATCGTTTGAACCCAAGAGTGGAGGTTGCAGTGAGCTCAGATCGTACCACTGCGCTCCAGTCTGGGCGTGAGAGCAAGACTCTGTCTCAGCAGCAACAACAACAAAAAAAAAAATTGTAGAAGTAATAACCTCTAACATCCAGCAAATGCTTATTTGTTCCATGTTTTAGTTAGTGCATTACACATATTATCTCCCTTATTTTTCAGAACAATTCTATGATATAGGCACTTGGATTATTTCATTTTATAGATGGAAAAAGCTGACTCATCGATATTAAATGAGTTAAGTTAATTGCCCATGATCATATGTCTGAGAGTGGTGGAGCTGGTGTTGAAAACTGGGCCTGTTTCTAAGGCCTTGTTTGCTATGAAACACAACCTTGTTTGAGTATAACCTGCTGGAAATCTGTTGACTTTAAGGATTCCCAGAGTTGAACTAAGGAAGAAGCACCCTTCCCGAATATGCTTCCTTTCACCAAAGCAGAAAACACACACATGAAGTCATCCTTCCAGGTAACATGTTCTGTCAACCAGTAGGTCCTGATGGGCTGGTTGGGGAGAATTTCAGATGACTCCGTCTTCACCTTTTAGCCTTGTGACACCTGGATTTTCATTTTTCTCTGTCACTTGGCCCTAACCCCTAGAAGAGGGCCCTCCCTCTCCAGAGTCATTGGAATATTAACGCTAAGAGCAGATTTGATCAGCACTTTCATATGTCAGTAAAAGGAACCCACATTCCACTGCCCCTCAAACCAGCAACTGAATTTTGTTGACTCATTATTACTGAGCATCTATTTGGAACAAAGCATTCTTCTAGGTTCTGGGAATAAAACAGTGAACAAAATAGAGTTTTAAAATCTCCAGCAGCCTAGATCATTACAACAGCCAGCCAGTTTGTCTTTTTGGATCTCCCTTGCCCTTGCCTCAATCTATTTCTCACACATGTTTTTAAAATGAAAAGGATTTAGACCAGGTACTCATGCCTATAATCCCAGCACTTTGGGAGGCTAAGGTGGGAGGATTGCTAGAGTTCAGGAGTTCAAGACCAGCCTGGGTGATCACAGTGAGACCTCATCTCTACAAAAAAATAAACAAACAGCCGGTTATAGTCCCAGCGACTCTGAGGGCTGAGGTGGGAGGTCGAGGCTGGAGTGAGTCATGATCGCACCACTGCACTGCAGCCTGTGTGAACGTGGTGAGCACCTGCAACATTTTTGCTCAACACTATTTATTTGTCAACCTTTCTTTTTGAGACAGGGTCTTGCTATGTTGCCCAGGCTGGCCTCAAACTGCTGGGCTCAAGCAATCCTCCTGCCTTGGCCTCCCAAAATGCTGGGATAACAGGTGTAAGCTGCTGCAACCGGCCGTTCAGCATTTCTCATGAACTTGTTTAAATCTACTTCCCAATGTGTCTTTAAACTCCATCAGGACCAGGGACCTCTCTGACTTACTCTCTGTATTCTCTGAGCCTAGCACGGAGCCTGGCACACAACAAAGGACCATAACTATTTCCTGAAGGAGAAGTGTCTCTATGATAACTCAGCACGTTATGGTTGTTGGTGTGTCTTTTTCCCCAACTAAACCATGTTTTGAAATGGTTGAAACTGTATTTATGTTTTTAATTCCAGACCCTAATGGCATACTTGCAACACACTTGCTCAATACATGGTAAATGAATCAATAAGTGAGTGCCTCAAGAGTTGACAGAAATTTTTTTTAAATCGTCTTCTCTTATTCTACACAACAGCAACATACCATTTCTTGATCCAATGGTGATATGGGAAGAAAGTGGATTTTACACACTGAGCGGTGGGGACCAGCTCTGTGGTTAGACTGAGAAGAAGCTCCAAAGAATTTCACAAAGCCAAACTCTCACCAAACATAGGTCCCGGTGACTGTTTGGTGGTCTGATCCACCAAAGAATCCCCATGAAACCATGACATCTGAGGAGTATGCTCAGCAAACCCATGAGACGTGTCCAACACTGCAAGGCCTGCAGCCGGCATTGGCCATCAGAAAGGGCCCAATTCTTCTCGACAATGCCCAACCCCACATCGCACAATCAGCGCTTCGAAATTTGGATGAGTTGGGCTATGACATTTTGCCTCATCCGCCACGTTCACCTGAACCTCTCACCAACCAACTACCACATCTTCAAGCATCTGGACAATTTTTTGCAGAGAAAATGTCTCCATAACCAGCAGGATGCAGAAAATGCTTTCCAAGAGTTCATTGAATCCCAAAACACAGATTTTTACACTACAGGAATAAACCAACTTATTTCTTGTTGGCAAAAATGTGGTTGATTGTAACGGTTCCTATTTTGACTAATAAAAATGTATTTGAGCCTAGTTATGACTTAAAATTCATGGTCTGAGACTGCAATTCCTTTTGCACCAATCTAATATTAAGATGAAGTCTCCCCAGCTCCTGGGCTGAGGACATATGGCCTGCCGGAGGAGGACATGGAGTGCATTCCACCACAACTGCCACACTCCTGGGCCCGGCAGAGTCAGTCACCCCGAACTTCTGTTCAGCACGGCATTTTCCCACATTTAGCCATCTAGTCTTATGCAAAACAGGTGTTGTTTTACAGTTAAAGAAAATGTGACTGGGGCACTTTGGTTATATGCTCCCAGTCACTCGTCTAATAATTAGCCACATGGGGTCTGGAATTCATAGTCGCAAACACGAAAGCCTGGGATTCTTACAATGCTGCAGACTTGAGCCTAGTCATGCAGAAGGAGCTGGGCCTTAGCCCATTCGACCTTCACAGCAACAGTGCTGTAAGGCCACTGTCACCCCAGCCCCCAGGACAGGACAGAGACTCAGGGAGGCAAGTACTTGGATCCTACCTGGCCCACACTGCTGGGCCAGAATTTGCCTTAGAGGTCTGCCTTGGTGAACACCACGGAGGTGGAAGGCATCCCTCCCATGCCACAGACTTACAGTTGCCATTTATAGAAAGTTCAGGAAGTACTGAATGGAAGCCAGGAAGCCTGGGTGGGCATGCGGAGAGAAGAGTCATCTTTGCACCCCAGGCTGCACTCCTGCCCTCAGTTCACCCCTGTCCTGGGAGTGCCTATGCTGGTGACTGGGGCAGAGTGACAGTGGAGGGAAGGTATGTTGGGCCTGAAAGAATTGTGGGGGGCTTCCCCCATCCTTTCTCTTTCCCCCAGGTCCCTGCTGCCCTGGGCTCCCTCCCAGCCTGTGCCTTATCTGGGATGTGTCCTCTGAGGCTGTCCATAGCAACTGCCTTTGATCTTATTGTTACCCACCCTCTAGGCTCCTCTCCCAGGCTTCAAGTTTGGGTGGAGGATGTGACCAGCACACACTGTGATGCCTGTGTGCCTGGGCAAAACAGGGGAAGAGAGGAGACACCAGCCGGCTCGGACTGTGTATGTGCACCTGTGTGTCAACATGTGCATGTGTGTCTGCCTGTGTATCTGTGTGTCTGCATGTGTCTGTGTGTGTCTGATTGTGTGTGTCTAATTGTGTGTGTGTCTGTATATGTGTGTGTTTACAATATTGGTGGCCCCCCCTCCAGAGAGGCCTTTTCAGACTGCCTTCTCTTAAACCAATTTCTTCATCCTTTTATCCAGATTAATTTTGTCCACACATTCCCCTGCCCGACACCATATCTTACACACACACACACACACACACACACACACACACACACACCAGTTTATGTGTTTGTTGTCCCTCTTTCCCACTGGGTTAACCTATTCTAGAGAAATAGAAGTTCTAGGAGGGAAGGAAGCTTGCTTGTCCTATGACTGCATGTGAGTGGCATGAGGACAGAGCCCTCCAAGTGCAGCCGGGAATTGGGGAGGGCGGGGTCAGGGGGACAGTCGTCCTCCAGGCTGCAGACCAAGGTCACAGAAGCCTCCCCATCCACGCTGAGGCCTGCACTCCAGAAGGCTGAGAAACCTCCACCATCTCTCAGGAATGGTGGCCTCCACTTCACCAACACTTTCCTAATCCTGCACAAGTTCCCCACGGTGGCGAACCCTGACTCAGACCCACACGTGGGAAGGACGGGAGTGTTGCTGCTGAGGGCACAGCCAGCTGGTAGTCAGGAGACTGCCAGACACACAGCGAGCAGTTAATCAACATCCATGAATAAATGAGCAAACTAATAAGGAACCCACTGATATTTAGACTGATTTAAATGCATTAGAAAAGGCCAGGCATAGTGGCTTATGCCTGTAACCCCTGCACTTTGGGAGGCCAAGGTGGGCTAATCACTTGAGGTCAGGAGTTCGAGACCAGCCTGGCCAACATGGTGAAAACCCATCTCTATTAAAAATACAAAAATTAATCAGGTGTGGTGGCGCATGCCTATAGTCCCAACTACTCAGGAGGCTAAGGCATGAGAATTGCTTGACCCCAGAGGGTGGAGGTTGCCATGAGCCAAGATCATGCCACTGCACTCCAGCCTGGGCAACAGAGTAAGACTTGGACTCAAACAAAAAAAAATACACTAGAAAATTTCAAGACTATGATTTTCAACAACTAATAATCTTGTTCATCTATTTAAGAATATTGCATGACATATTTATTTAACCTGTGAAAGGAAAATCAATCTCAGGACCACCAAATCACTGGGAACTGTGACAGGCAAACCTGCCTCCCATTTTAATCCTAAATAAGATAGCTACAAAGACTTAAAAAGTTACAAACCTCCCTCACAACTTTCCCATGAGGAAATTCCTTGTGGGTCTTAAGATTTTTACCCTAGAACAGTTCTGCTGCATTTCACCCTGACAGTGTAAACTGATAGCTTATCTTCCCAGGTGCGGGACACAAAGTCATCCCTCTGCTCACCTGAGGTAAGTGCATATCTGATTGCTTCCTCAGACCTTTTGTTTATGGAGAAGGCAGATTCACTGAACCAGACAAAGGCATAAGTGACTATTCCTCTACCCCGCTCTCACATGTAACTTACATACTCTCTGAAAGGCTGAGCAAAGATTCAAAAGAATGCAAACTTTGGGCTCCTATCTACCTATGACCTGGAAGCCCCCGCTTTGAGTTATCCCACCTTTACAGACCTACCGAGACCCATCAAGGAACTGACAGCATTCCGGGCTGAGGGCCTCGAGCAGACGCTGACCCACACATTTATTCTCTCTGAACAGGTGATTATTATTATCAAACAGGTGTTCCATGTTTTCTCACAGAACCAAGATAACTAAGCAGACAGCTGGTGCCTGCTTACCACTGCTAAAAGACAAACTAACAAACATTCTCCATGAGGGAGCCATGGGGGCAGGGTCACATATCACATGCTTAAATAACTAGTTTTAACTGGTGTATGATATACACATACTGTTTACTACTTTGGAACACCCTGAGCAATTTTCCACTTGGAGGGGCCGGCCCAGTTTTCCTTGCCGCTGTTCTTAGCAAACAATATAATTTATCCTACACTCAGCACAGACCAAACCAATGTACAGCTGACACATATTGATTGGTCTCATGTCTCCCTAAAATGTATAAAAAGCAAGGTGCCCCCTGACCACCTTCGGTGCATGTCGTCAGGACCTCCTGAGGCTGTGTCATGGGCACGTCTTTAATCTTGGCAAAATTAACTTTGAAAATTGATTGAGACCTGTCTCAAAAACAAAAACTCATCGTTGCCACAGTTTGCACAACGTCTCAGCAGCCAGTTCACTGGGATACATGGGATCTGTCATCAGCCTTGTTTGTGAAACCCGGTTGTCATTCCTACCTTCACAGGTAGAGCAGGGGCGTCTTACACTTCACCTCCACCAGCTTTCATCTCATCCCGCTGTGGGCAGGCCTTGTTTACTGTCCCTGCTACCTGCGGCTTCAGTGGCTTGTGGGCAGGAACCAAAGTTTTTGATCTCTAAAATCCCAGCCCCATGCACATCCTGGCACAGTGGATAGGCTCCGTGACTGTTTGCCAAATGAGTAAAAGGAAAGAAATCTGTGCGCAGTGTACTTCATTACTAATCAGCTTTGGTAAGAGCGAGTCTCTGATAGATTCCATTATTTCCACTAATTATGCATTAGAATACGCTCTCCTAGAACCAAAGCATACCATGGTGCAGAGGGAATTTGATGACAACCCAGTGCCCAAAATACTCTATTGAGGAGGTACCCAGTTTAAATGCCAATAATTCATATTAATATTTTAGATGAATTAAGAATCCATCCATCTATTAGAGACACAGCCTGATAGGTTGGAAAGGGCATGATACTCACCTGATACCACCCTGTTCCTCACAGCGGGTAACATGGGTTTTAGCCTCCTGAGTCTGCAGGCCTGCCATGCTGTAGAGGGTAGCCCAGTCCCAAAACCCAAGCCAGGAGGTGAGGAAGGTTTCCAGGCTACACGAAACTCTCCTGGAGGGAGCTGATCCATTCTGGATCGTAGGGTCCAGTGGAAGAAGGTGAAAACCTTAGAACTCATAAGGACCACACTCATACTTAATAAATGAGGAACCAAGGCTGGGAAGGGACCCCATGAGGATTGCAGTTGGGCCTGCTGGGAGCATCAACCTTGGTCTTCCAGACGGCTGTGTCGGGCAGTGCTTGCCACTTATGGACACAACACAAGCAGTTTGCTTTGGTGAGAAAGCCTGGCCCGAAGCCAGGGCTCGCTCAGCAGGTATTCAATGATTTCCTAAGCATGCAAGGACCCAGAATCAAGCACCCAGCCTGGCCTTCCACTGGCTTTACGGGGAAGCAGCTGTGCTGGGTGGTGGGGGGTGAGGGGGAAATGAGGGTTTACAGAGGTAGGAGGGAGCAATTGGGGAAGGGAGTAAGACAGCTGTTCCATTACATCCTGAATTACCCAACTCAATACCATTAAAAAATAAAGCTTGCTGCCAGGCGCGGTGGCTCACGCCTGTAATCCCAGCACTTTGGGAGGCCAAGGCGGGCAGATCACCTGAGTTCGGGAGTTCGAGACCAGCCTGAGCATCATGGAGAAACTCCTCTCTACTAAAAATACAAAATTAGCTGGGTATGGTGGCACATGCCTGTAGTCCCAGCTACTCGGGAGGCTGAGGCAGGAGAATCGCTTGAACATGGGAGGCGGAGGTTGCGGTGAGCTGAGAGTGCACCATTGCACTCCAGCCTGGGCAACAAGAGCAAAACTCCATCTCAAAATAAATAAATAAAAATGGTCGGGCATGGTGGCTCATGTCTGTAATCCAAGCACTTTGGAGGCCAAGGCGGGCAAATCACCTGAGGTTGGGAGTTCAAGACCAGCCTGACCAACATGATGAAACCCCGTCTTAAAAAATCAATAAATAAATATAATAAAAATAAAATAAAACTTGCTTGGTTCTGGACACTTTTAAAGGCAGTTGTAATTGTGAAGTCCATACGTAGAGGTACGGCAGTATTTTATGAAGATTTGGGCCAAGACCTGCTTCTGTCCTGGTCTCCCTGCCCAGCTCATTGGCCTTTTCTGCCCAGAAGCCAACCTGCAGCGGGTGAGATCCAGGACTTAGGAGCAAAGTCTGCCTTCACATGGGTAAACTGGTGGCAGCCCCAGAAGCAACCTGCCTTACACAAGGGCATGAACCCCAGGCGTCAGATTCTTTCTTCTCCTCACTGGTCTCTGGCATGTTTTTCTCATCTTCTTACTTGATTCTTTACCTTTTCTTCCTATCCCTCGTGGACTCCCAGAAATACCACAGGACCAGAAGCCAGAAGGCTCAGCATCTACAGACCCAGTAACTGCGAGACACAGGGCAAGTTTGTCCCTACTGTTGAACATCAGTTTCCACATCCAGAAAATGGGACTGTGGGGAAGATGGATCTGCTATCCTCGTCTCACAGGTGGAGGCAGTGATCACATGAAAGCCTGGGTCCCACAGAACCTTTTACACACTGGGCAAACATGCCAGGACAGGAAGCCCCAGCAAAGATGGCTAGTAGGGGACATCCTGAAAGAAATGGGTGGCCATTTCCTGGGACGTTTTCCCCAAGCTTAAGGTGATGAGACATCCTATTCATTACCTTAGACCCTAAAAATCAGCTATTCAATCAATGAGTGCATACACAAACCAAAACCAGTTAAGGACGCATGCATCTGAAATCAACAAATATCCACTGAGCTTTCATTATGTGCCAACTGTTGTCATGGGTTTACTTTGTATGAAATGCAAAGACTAAATCACCTTCATGTTCTAATGTAAAGGCAATAAAGAGGCAAATAACTGTAATTCAAGGCAGAGACACTGGGAGGAAAGTAAAAAATACAGTGCAGATTCAAACAGAGGAAAATATTACATCATTGGGAGGTCAGGAAAGGTCCACTAGCCTTGACATATGGACAGAATTCCAAACTGTGTCACCAGGAAAGGGTGTCAAAGGCCAAAGCTATCAAGGCAGAAGATGTAGGATTTGGAGGGAGCAGTAAGACTAAAGCATAGGTATAAGTGGAAGTGCAAGGAAGAAGTGGACACTAAACAAGGAAAATGTGATTGGATCCCAAGAACAGAGGTTTCCAAATGTCGGCTGAGGATGTTAGATTTACTCTCAGAAAAGGAGTGAGCGTCTAGGTTCTTCCAGGCATTGACTGACACAACAGATTCCTTTTGCAGAAGAGCAAGTAATCAATTACAGTTTCAATTAATCACCCCTGCCTAAACATAACTTCCTGCTACCTGGTACAAACACTCTCTCCCACGTGAGCAAGTCATTAGCCCCTGAAACCTAGCGATCATCACGTACTAGATGGGATTAGCAGTACCCAGATCACAGAGTCGTTTGGGAATTAACTGTGACAAGAGCTATGCAAGTATCTGGCTCGAAGATGTGTCTTTTTGTCCAAAGTATGACAACAACTTTTTTTTGGTAGGGCATTACTTGCAGTACAGACACACCTGAAATGAGGAAATACATTCCAGAATTATCTAGTTGAAGAGGACTCCATGTCACGAGTTAGGAATTTCACGGGTGGGAGGCAGTGGCTTGCCAAGGCTACACGGCCAGTCGCCCACAACATTGAGTCCAGAGCCCAGGCCTCCTGACCCCAGGAGTCCTCTCTCTTGCTGCTGGCTGGCTTTTCAGAAACCAAACACCAGAGAGAGAGTAAATGCACCTGGGATGTTTCCTGCAGCAGAACAACCTGGCTGTTCTTGCTCGTCCCAATCGCCCATCCATTAAAAGTTCTGAGTGCAGATGTTGAAGACAACATTGACCAACTCTGCAAAACCCCTTTGCCGCCGGCTTACATGGAACAGGGAGTGCAGGGAGTCAACCACAATGTCAAGAAGATCACCTTGTGCAGACAGAACCTTGCCTTGACTCTGGAGGCCATATTCCATCTACCTCCCGCCCCTAAATGCACAGGTGGTATGAGTTATTGGGTGTATCATTTTGCAAATTAGGAACTAAAGGCTCAGAGAAATTGAACAATGACACCAAAGAACACAAAGCTGGTAACCACTGACTGTCTCAGCTTCTGCAGCTTGTTTGGTGTACATCCCATATGCCGTATGCATTGCCTTCACCGATGCTACCAGTTGCCTCTGGGTTGCTGAAACCAGTGAGCGCTCTTTCCATCTTTATCTCACCAAACACTTTCTTCCTAAAAGCCCTTATCTTCTCTTGGCTCTCATGACACCACAGTCCTCTGGTTTGGTTGTCACAGAACACTCCCTCTCATTGTTGGTGGTTGGCCAATCCAACTTCACTAGACCTCAGATGGTGGAGTTACTCAGGAACGTCCCCTTGGCCCTCTGCTTTTCACTCTGCAGAGAGGAATCTCACGCACCCTTTCGGCACTGACTGCCTCTCTAGGCCAGCACTTTCCCCTGTGAGCCTCCAGCTTAGAAGCATATATCCCTGTCCGAATGCCTGTCCCCTTCTCAAACTCTCCATGCCCAAACCTCAACTCACTGTCTGCAGCTTGTCCTTGTAAATAACAGCCCCATCAATGATCCTTGCTTGAGTCCTCTCTCTCCTCCACTTCCTACACCCAAATAAACCTTTTCATTCCTCCTTCTAAGTATTAATAGCTCGTAAACCTTCCATTTCTACCATCCTCACTGCCACCCAGCCTCTTAGACTGAACGCATCTCTGTAGCCTCCTAACTGGGCTCCCTATAACTACTCATGTCTCCTTCCGAATCGGTCTCTACAAAGCAACCAGGCTGCTGTTTTCACAATGTAAATGGGACCATGTTACTCTCTTAAAATCTTTTCATAGGTGTTCCAATGCATGACTGGATAAACAAAATGTAGTACATACAGACAATGAAATCGTATTCAGCTGTAGAAGAAAGGAAATTCGCACACAGGCTACATGGATGAGCATTGAGGACACTGTGCTCAGTGAAAGAAGCCAGACACAATAGGATGAATACTGTGTGATTCCATTCACATGAGGCACCTACACTAGTTAAATTCATGAAGATGGGAAGTGTAGCTGAGGTTACCAGGGCCTGGGAGAGAGAGGAACGTCGGAGTTACTGTTTAATGGGTATGGAGTTTCAGTTTTTCAAGATAAAAATGTTCTGGAGATGGAGGGTGATGATGCTTGCACAATGTGAGTGTACTTAACCCACGGAACTACACACTTCAACATTGTGAAAATGGCAAGTTTTGTGTTATGTATATTTTGTCACACTGTTTAAAAATAAAATACCTGTTCAATGGTTTTCCCTTGTCTGTGCAGAAAAGTTCTACATTGCCAGGCATGGCAGCTCACGCCTGTAATCCCAGCCTATGGGAGGCTGAGCAAGCAGATCTCTGGAGCCCAGGAGTTCAAAACCAGCCTGAGCAACATGGTGAAACCCCACCTGCGCGCGCGCGCATGTTCGTGCACACACACACACACACACACACACACACACACACACACAGAAGAAACAAAAAAAATAGCCGGGAGTGGTGGCACCCGCCTGTGGTCCTAGCTTCTTGGGAGGCTGAGGTGGAGTCTGGAAATCTCTTGAGTCTGGGAAGTTAAGGCTGCAGTGAGCCGTGATCAGGCCACTGCACTCCAGCCTTGGTAACAGAGAAAGACCCTGTCTCAAAAAAAAGGAAAGAAAAGTTCCCCATCCTTGGCAGGGTTCCCCGGTCAAGGTGGCCGAGCCCCTGTGCCTGCTGTCCTCCTCGCCCCGTTTTTCAGGGCCAGCTGCAATGCACTTTGCTAGTTCCTGACATGGATGGCCTCTAAGGGTCTGTGTCCTCTGTCCAGAGGGCTTGTAGCCCCTCTCCCTGCACCACTCCTTTTGCCTGGAAAGCGTCTGCTCATCTTTTAAATCTCAGCTTCAACACTCCAAGCTCTGTAGGGACTTCCCTCATACCCAAATGATGTCAGGACCCTGGAATCACATGAATACTACTCCTGTGCTGCTCCTGCAGGAGACTTAACACCTGCACAGTTATTTAATGCTTGTATGCTGTGCTTAGAATGAGAGCAGTCTGTCTTGCCCGTGTGTGTGTGTGTGTGTTGTTTGTTTTTAGTGCTAGGCACAGCGTTGATAAAAGTCCGTCCAGGTCTACTGCTGGATGACAGGAGGCAACATCTTTACCGTATCCCTGAGTCCAAGTGTTTCCTCTATGGGCTTTGACTCTGCAGAGTCACTTGGTGACTGTGGGCAAAGAGCAAAAGTGGGCTGAGGGGAGGAGTTGCAGGATTGGTCTGCTCTCCTCACCCTGAAGAGCCTACTAAGTGTGCAACCCCATGAATTATCACAAAGCCTGCTCCCCTCCATCCTCCCCTCCACTTGCAGCAGACCCCAGCAGGCAGGGCCATCAACTCTTCCCTTCTTCCAGATCATTCCTGTCCTGGTGCATTAGTCAGGGTTCTCCAGAGAAACAGAACCAAAAGGAAGGTCATAAACAGATGGAAAGATGCTTATTAACAGGAACTGGATCCTGTGATGACGGAGGCTGAGGAATCCCACTGTCTGCCATCTGCAAGCCAGCAGGAAAGCTGGAGATGTCATGCAGTCCGAGCCTGAGGGCCTGAGCACCAGGGCAGTCTATTGGGCAAGTCTTGGTCTGAGTCTGAAAGCACCTAGAAGTTCCAGTGTCCAAGGGCAGGAAAGGATGGGTGTTCCAGCTCAAGAAAAGAGAGGAAGTTTGCCTCTTTGTTCCACTCCTGCCCCCAAGAAATTACACAATGCCTGCCAACACTGGTAAGTGAACATTTTCTTTACTGCAGATTCAAAAGCTAACCTGTCTCCGAAGCACTGGCAGACACACCCAGAAGAATGTGTTACCAGCTGTCTGAACATAGCCCACTCAGGTTGATAAATAAAATTACCCATCACACCTGGGTCCTACCCCTCTTCCTGTGATGCTGAAACCTCCACACCGTGCAAGCTGTTGGCCGACATTGTCTCATCTAACTCCAGCCACAGCTGTCCACTCTTCAGAGGAGGGAAGAGTCTCAGGATGGTCACAAACTGCCCCAGGTCACGTTGGGAGAGCAGGAATGCCAACATGTTTTTCTGCCACCACAGTCCTGCTGTGTCATTAAGATTTGATTCTGTGGCTTTGCAAACTCCAGGGATAGCACCGTAAAAGTGTCCAGCATTCCCTGTTCATTCTTCAAGCTCCTTTTAAATGCCACTTCCCCAACAGTGCCTTTCCTAAGCTCCATGAGAACCAGTCACTCTTCCCCTCAGCTCCCAGAGGGGACTTCTAGAGCCACTGTTGATCCAGCCACTGGCACGACTTGTGTCTCTGATGCCCCTACAAGCCTGCGAGCTCCTTGGGGACAGGAGCCAGTACCTCACCTCTGCTTTCTCCAAATCTAGCGCAGCCTTTGCTTACAGAAGATGCTTATTATTAACGTGAGTTGAATGAATAAATCAAAGGGCAGTGTGCCTAACCTACTCATGCCTGTTTCTTTTTCTGGGAAGAAGGGATAAATAATTCTTGCACAAGCTGCTTCACATGGTTGTCATAAAGTCGGAGATGAGAGGAGGTGTTTCCATCACTTAAAAATACCACTGAATATAAGATTAACAATTCATCATCTACTTTTCAGTGGGGAATCAGGAGAGGGGGAGAGAAGGCCACATTAGTTATTTACATCAATTATAAGATTCACCTTAACATCACAGTGCTAAATTTGAAAAAGTGTACATTTACGAATCCTAGAAATACATTAAGGTGTGTAAAAGCACAAAGTAGTGGCATTTTGTGTTGTGGTCATTTGGGGGGGTTGTTAAAAAGACAGATCCTAGAGCCTTATTATTGAAAATTCTGATTCAAGGGTGATTTTGTTTTGTTGAGGAATCACCAGGTGATTCTGATGGGCTGCCTGGTTTGGAAACTGGTACCTAAAAAGACATAAAATTCACCTTCTTCTTTTAAAAAGGAGGAAACTGGGGGTGGCGGACAACCCGAAGCTTGTCACAGGTCGGGCACAGGCGTTCCACCAAAACCCTGACTCCGGCTTCGCCTCCCATTCTTCCTCGGGGCTTCCCACCAGGCCACTGTACCTCCTCCTGGCTGCGGCTCAGGCTTTGCCGCATGCTGATGACTTCGGCAATTCCAGACTCCTGACATCAATGGCTGGTCTCACTTCTGCAAAGCCAACGAACAACCACTCACAGGAAAAAGCTGGTTACAGCAGGAAGCAGTTTAGGGGGATTTCAGACAGGAGCCGAGAGTTGCACACACAATACTGGTTTTAAATTTTTTAGGGTCTAGCAACCCTTTTACTCCACACCCAAAACAAACCAGATGAACACAGGATCCCTTGAGTTGCTGAAATGCTTCTAATTGCCTTTGTTTTCAACAAGGTTTAAACAGTATGAAACAAGCTGGCTGGTATTTGGCAGAGGACTACCATGATCCCCCTTGGTGTGACACAAAAGGAAGTGCCCGGAAGTCAAGGACCTTGGAAAGTCCTAAGAAGGCTCAGATTTTTTGATTTGCTCTTATTTTTTGTTTTATTTTTAATTGACACATAATAATTATACATACTTATAGGTTACACTGTTATATTGACATATATACACCTTGTGTTAAGATCAGTAAGCCAGACACAGAGAGACAAATACAACCTGATCTCAGTCATATGCAGAAACTAAAAAGTGGATCTCACAAAAGCAGAGAGAATAGCCTTACCTGAGACTGGAGAGGGGAGGAGGAGGTGGGGAGGGGAGGGGGTGGTCAACAGGTGCAAAGTTACAACTAAACGGGAAGAAAACGTTCTGGTGCTCTACTGTCCAGTAGGGTGATTATAGTTGATGATGATGTATTATATATTTCAAAAGAGCTAGATTCTGAGAAACTAGGGCCAGGCTTAGGGGTGAAGAGGGACTGTCCGGCCTGTCGGGCAGCACCACCCACTCCAGCCAAGTAGGAGTGAGAGGGCCCAGTGCCAGGACAGACGCAGGAACAGTCACTTCACTTCAGAGGCTCAGGGACGCCTCTGATTGACCCTCTGTTAGCTTTCACGCTGTCACTTTGAATGAATCCCTTTACGCTCTGCCATTAGCTTCTGTATCTGTAAATCATCTAATTACATTGAGCTAGTTTCCTTCTGCCTTTCATTTAACTGCCAGAAACTGTCTGTCGCACAAAAGCCATTCAGGAGGCCTGGACTGTGGAAGAAATGGCTACGGCTACGAGGTGGGGTGGAGTGCAGAGCAAGCCTTGTTGGTACCAGTGGAATCCCTAAGTCCCAGGGACTCCTAGACCCTCCCTGGGGTAGACACCGGATACATCCTTCCAGTTACAATTCTGATGGGTGGTAAATGGCAATTCTGGGCATCACTGGGAAAAGCTGAGTTCCTTGCTTGGCTCAAAGTTCCCCTGGCAGAGGTGTGTTCTCAGTCCCATCTGTCAGAGTATGGCTTGCAGCTACCTAAGAGGTATAGGTTGGTCATGACTGTATATGCTACCCTTTACTAAGGGTGTTTGTATTGCAGTGGGGACACCATCCAACACTCAGTTCTGGGAAGAATATTAGAGGCATTGCAACACATCCTGGGAGGATTGCCGGGGAGCGGGGGTGGACATCAAGAGCATCCATCCACCTCTCTGCCACCTCTAAGGCTTTTTCTATTAGGTATCAAACAGGATGTGGATGTAGATCAAAAAGAGAGGCTGCCAAGTAAAGCTTTTTCTGAATTGTAGAAATACTAACGACTTTGTGTTTCTTCAGAGTGTATGTAATGTCTCCAACCTGGCTAAGAAAAAGGTTGTTATGCGAATTATGAATTATAATACTGATGTCACTGTGGGAATCAGTCAGTGTGGTGGGAGAAACTACAGGGAAAGGGAGCAGGCCTTCTGAAGGGTCAGAAGGCTCTGCAAAGCTCCAGGGGAGACTAGCTAAAGGCAGCTGTTCTATAACCCTGAGGCAGAGGGCAAGGAGTGCGTACAAGGGAGTGGAGGGGAATCTTTCTTAAACAGGCTTGTTTACTTATGCTGACCAGGAGCTGACCTTCAATCATCCTTGCACTTGACGTTCCTGGAAAGGGGAACAATAAACGTTAACTACATAGACTGTGTTTGCTCCAGGCGTTTGGCATTACGACTGTGCTGAATAAAAGCTCCAACTTCTTCAGGCTGCACTTCAGCCACTAGAGCCAGGCAGACCCCCTAGCTGCTCCTACCCTGCATACCTGTGTCTGAGTCCTTCCTTTTTTTTTTTTTTTTTTTGAGACAAAGTCTCACTCTGTTGCCCAGGCCAGAGTGCAGTGGCACAATCTGAGCTCACTGCAATCTCCGTCTCCCAGGTTCAGGCAATTCTCCTGCCTCAGCCTCCTGAGTAACTGGGATTACAGGCATGTGCCACCACACCCAGCTAATTTTTGTATTTTTAGTAGAGACGAGGTTTCACCATGTTGGTCAGGCTGGTCTTGAACTCCCAACCTCAGGTGATCCACCCGCCTCGGCCTCCCAAAGTGCTGGGATTATAGGCATGAGCCACCGCATCTGGCGAGTACTTCTTTAATCTGTCGCTCGGCCAGGGTCTGTGGGACGGACCTGGCATGTCACTCTGTTACACTTTGCCTTCATATTTCAGAAAGGAATTGAAATAGAAATTATCTGTAAATAGGATTTGCTTCTCAAGAAATCCTTTGAAACCCTTTGAAAGCATCAAGCACCTGCGGATTCATAGTGTGAGTCTGAGCTACTTGCATCACTTCCTTAAGGTACACTGATGTCATACACTTGTGTATTTCCAATGTGGCCCAAAAGGGCATGGAGAACCAGGGTTCTACTGCTGGCTCCCTTTGGAGGAGTGTTGCTCATTAAGGCCACCACTTGGGTCAGGGTCAGATGCCCATCCCCGGACCTATCAATTTTAACTAGAAGGAGTGGATGTTGTGATTATATTCAAAATAGAAGAGACTGAAATATTTTATTACACTGAGCAATTCTATCCTGCAGAACAAACAAAACACATAAGCCAGGTTGAATGATAAAGTGGAGAAAACATTGGTAATGTATATGACACACAACAGCACTGATTTCAAAGAACAAAAAAATCTGCAAAACAATTTTTTTTAAATGATCCAATGGTCATTTGACAAAACTGACCAAGGCAATGCAATGCAAACAAAATAGTAGAGAAACGATGAGATGCCCGGATCCATCCTTCCCTAAGTCACCAGGCGCCACAGCTCCTTCTGCTCCTACCATGCTGCCTCTAAAGTGGCCTCCAGGCTACATGTTAAGGAATATCCATCTCCCATCCTTCTTCCAGGGTGCTGTGCAATCGTTATCGTATGACCTACCATTCATGGACAGCTTCTGCTCTCTGTGCCCTGTGCTCCACGTTTCTGTTCATTTTCTCATCTAATAATCACAACATCCAAAAAATGGAGAGTTCTCGTCCCCTATACAGAAGACAAAGATGTTGACGACCGCTCAGATGACTTTTCAGTGGCTAGTCTAGGATTCAAAACTGGCCCTGTCTGGTTCTTTCCTTTGCCAGGGCCTCTCAACCTTGGCACCATTAACATTGGGGGCTGGATAATTCTTTATCACAGGAGGCCATCCTGTGCCTTGTAGGATGTTTAGCGGCGTCCCTGACCTCCAGTGACCAGATGCTCGTAGCGCACCATCCCAAGCTGCAGCAGAAGCGTTTTCAGACATCACCAAAGTCCCCTGAGTGGCAAAATCACCCTCGGTTGAAAACCACTGCTTTCAACTATGTTTTCAACCCAGCTGCCCTAATTCCATCCCAGATCCACAACAAGAAACCCAGTGATCCTCTGGAGCAGGACTTGGTGTCATTTTTAGACCCTGGAGTTAAAAGCCCTGTAACTCAATGTTACACAGATTTTAAAAGCATATACAGGAAGATACCTTAATTTTAAAAAAAAATTATCTTTTTTTTTTTTTTGCCCTAAGCAAACCAAAACTTAATAATAATATGACAACTTGATTATATAAAAGGTTTGGGGGTTTTTAAATATATAAATCCTCTTATTGTGACTTACTCGGACTGTTCATGACGTGGTCAGACTTTCTGATTGGTTCTGAACATCCTTCCTTTTTAAATAACCAATTATTTTATTTTAGGACAAAATTTACCATACAAGATCCTTTCTTATATACAATTATTTCTCTTTAAGTTTTTTTTACTTCAAAAAAAAGTTCTTAATTTTTATAACTTTGTTTAGTTTTTAAATTTCCTGGTTCCTTTTACCTTGTTTTATATGTAATATTTAAATAAGCTTTGAATTAGACAAAATTGTTCACTTTTTTTTGTTTTTAAAAAACGATACCCTTCTTCTTTTTTTTTTTTTTTTTTTTTTTAGCCAAGTGAACCCATTGGGCAGTTATAGTACCTTTCATAGATCTATAAAGACCTCCACCCCTTTTTTTTTCCTATCTTAGACTCCCGATTCTTGATCACCTGTTTCATAACCCTAGGCAGCTGTCAGCTAAATAACCTTAAATTTGCTCATGTAAAGGAAACAACTCAGGTGAAAATCAAATAGCACAATTTACATCATAGAGAGAGAAAAAGTCTGGTGGTGCTAGAGGGAGACACTTTTATTTTTCTTTGAGCCAAATTAAACAGAAAAATAAACTACACTTTCTTAAAAACCCAAGAGTAGCCTCTGTTGCAATAACTATTTTAGTCACACACACAAATAGTCAGGTGAAAACATAATTCAGTCAACTGAGAAGAAAAAGAAAAAGAAAAACTTTTGCTCCAAAAAAAGACAAGGTCTTAGGAGAGAAAAACAAACAAACAACAACAAAAAAAACAAGACATGAATGCCTTTCAAATACAAACATGCGCACACTCACACACGCACACACATCTTGGATATTAACCTTTCAATTAAGCTGACTTTTAAGCATTGAGCTCCTTTAAAATAATTTTTTAAATCTTATTACCCTATTTTAGCTAGAGCAAAATGCTGCTAAACTGACAATGATCACACAAATTATATGATTTCTGAGTGTTCTAAGTATAAGCAGAAATTAATACTAGCTGGTTGTTAAATACTAACTTTAGTCATTTAAAAGGAATTTGCAAGACAGTATCCCAAACCAATTTCTTACCTAGTGATGGGTCTTAGGCTACAGACTGTTCTCTACCATCCTAGAAGCAGGGAAAAGGAAAAAAAAAAAAAAAAAAAAAGCAAACCTCATCTTCCCTGTTGGAAGCAAGTTCAAACTCCATAAAGGAATTACCTGCCTTTTATTGTCATGGAAGCAGTAAATCTTGCCTTCCTGTTGGAAGCAAGTAAAACTCCAAACAAAGGAGTTGTACAGCAAAATAAACTTTAGATCTCAACCTAATCTGGGGAGATAAGGGATTCTCTGGAGGATCAAGGATTGCTCTCAGACCTCAGCAAATTGTCCTATTGGTTTCAGCCATAAAGTTAGCTCATGCTGGTACCAAGTGCCGATAGATTTATCAAAGGTCAGGGGCATCTCCACTCAGAATCCCCCTGTGGTGACCAAAATGCACACCCAAAGAAATTGAGACAGGTCTCAGATAATTTAGAAAGTTTACTTTGCCCAGGTTGAGGACTCACCCATGACACAGCCTCAGGAAGTCCTGACAACATGTGCCCAACGTGCTCGGGGCACAGCTTGGTTTTATACATTTTGGGGAGACATGAGACATCAATCACTATGTTAGAAGTACATTCGTTCGTCCAGAAAGGCAGAGACAGCTCAAAGCAAGCCCCCACCCACCAACTCCGGGCTTTCAGGTCACAGGTATGTGAGAGACAAATGATTATATTCTTTTTTTTTCTTTTTTTGAGACTGAGTTTGGCTCTGTTGCCCAGGCTGGAATGCAGTGGCAAGATCTTGGCTCACTGCAACCTCCATCTCCCAAGTTCAAACGATTCTCCTGCCTCAGCCTCCCAAGTAGCTGCCATTACAGGTGCACACCACCACACCCAGCTAATTTTTGTATTTTTAGTAGAGATGCGGTTTTGCCATGTTGGCAGGGCTAGTCTCCAACTCCTAACCTCAGACGATCCACCCCCATTCGCCTACCAGAGTGCTGGAATTATAGACCTAAGCCTCTGTGCCCTGGCCGCATTCTTTTGAATTTGTGATAAGTCCTTTCAAAAGAGGCAATCAGAATACAAATCTATCTCTGGGAGCAGAAAGATGAATAGAATAGGAGGCAGATTTGCCCTGAGCAGTTCCCAGCTTGAATGAGCCAAAGATATTTTTCCTTCACAACCTTATTGAACCCACACTGAGTGTAACAACCTGGAAGGCCTACCCAGGAGGCGGTCAGCACAGAGGCTTAGGGAATGAGGCTTTCCAGGCTATTACACCAGGTTTTCCATTTACCAGCTGGGTGACCTTGGGCAGTTTATTTCAATTCTCTGCAACCCAATGTTTTTCTTCTCTAACATGAGGATACTATTGCCTGGTCAAAGAATCAGTGTTGGTTCAATAAGACAGAAAGAAAGGGCCAGAAAATGATGGGGTGGGATCCTGTAGCTAGGTCACTGAGGCAGTTCCCGGGGATGTTTGGGAGGAACTTGGAAAGGGCTGAGCCACGTCTCACCCAGAAGCAGCAAGGAGACCTGCATTTCCGTTATTTTTCTCTTGCCACAAGGTCACCACTCTCAGGTCAGACACAGCTCAGCCTCTTCCAAGTTTCTCTTAAGTTCCTTCACCATTCCTCCCCAACCCCCTCTCAGTAAGCTAGCTGCAGGATCCCACCCGATGTCTTTCTGCCTCTTTCTTTCTGTCTCTCTTAATCTATTTCTATCTCTACCTCTCTCTATTTCCATTTCTCCCCGTCTCTGTTTTTCTCTCTGTGTCTCTCTGTGTCTCTGCTGTCTCTGCATAACTCTGCCTCTGTTTCTGTTTGTCTCTGTCCATCTTTCTGGTTCTCTTTCTCTGGCAGGGGAGCAGTGGGAGTATATGGCAGGTGCACATTTGGGTGCAGAATGACATTCTGCCAGGGGTGGAGTGGCTGAGGGTCAGTCCGCTCTGGGTGTTTCATGCCACGTGGCTGCAGCATGCGGTTCTCATCAGACCAGCATGGTGCTGTAGGGTGGATGCCATTCCTGGAAGCTGAGCCTCAAGCTGGGTTTTCCAGCAATGCCACCCCACCCCCCAACCCTCTGCCAACCCTGCCCATATCTTCTGAATAAACTCTTTCCTTCCTTGGTCAGCGAGAGCCAGCTTCTACTGCCTGCAAATAAGCCATTGAGACATCAGGAAAGCTGCTCACAGAATTACAATGAAAATCAGTGATAAATAAAATGTTTCTTAAATCTTTAGAATCAAGGAACACCTGAGGGATACTTGGAGAGTAGCTAACAGCACCCCAGTCTGGCAGTTGCATCCGTGCAGTGTCGGCCCAGGCTGGACCCTAGACCCTTGACCTCCAAGGGCCACACTGGGGCTCACTTTCTGAGGAGTGCCATTCCGAAACTTCCCAGGAACAGAGAAAAGAGAAAGGTTGGTCCATCAAGGAGAATGTTCTGCCTAAGGGGAGAGATGAGACGGTAGTCTTGGCCAGAGGAAAGAACTTCATTACAACCAGCTCTGCTTTTGCAAGGGAAGACGGTGAAGTTTGAGGTTGTCTTGCAGGAAGACAACCAAACTAAAGAGACCAGCACCAGCTTAGAGCCAGGTGGTCCCTGCTCAGAGCTTCCCTGTGGCCTCTCCTCCATGGGCCCCAAAAGGAGGGATTCCAGCGTGACCTGCCTTTTCCAGAAACCCCATCAAAACTGCCTAACCTAGAAAAGCAAACAGGAGAAGCTGGCACCAGGGCTCCAGGCTGAAAGCTAAATCCAGCGGCAGCCAGATGGAGACAATGTGCCATGTGACTGCCGACTGCTCAGGGCAAATGACACCAGGGGTTGGCAATTAGAAGTTCACCCCAGACTGCGGCACCTCCCTTCAGCTCCGTCGACGAGGTTGTGCAATCCACCAGTCCTATAAATACAGCGTCACTCCAGCCTCTGGAAGACTCTGTCAGCTCAACCACCAAAGGAGCTGTTCCTCCATTCCTGAAATCCTGGGTCTTTCCTGCCAGTCGCCATGAGAACTTCATACCTTCTGCTGTTTACTCTCTGCTTAGTTTTGTCTGACATGGCTTCAGGTAAGCTCTGGTACCTGCTAGAGTTTTCCTTCCCCAGGGCTGGGGACACTGGGCTGACGTGAGCCTTGGATGGCTGCCTCCGTGTCCCAAGGGACGAGGGACAAGCAGCAGGAGAGCATCCATGGTTGAGTGGCCTGCAGTTGGCAGAAGGCAGCTGGCAGGCCCTGCCAAGCCTTCAGAGTCTGCAAGCAGCCAAGGAATGAGCCTGGCAGGGACACGGGGCTAGTCACAGGCAGCTGCCTGCAGCCCTGTCCTGGACACAAAGACAGCATCCTATGTGGATGAGATGGCCTCTTCCCCTGCAAGACGGCTCCCCACACTGAGAGCCAGCTTCCTCAGACCAGGTCACTGGGTGCAGCCTCCTGGGGCGCCCTGCTACAGGTGAGGTGTTGCCGCCCCACCCACCAGGCCAGCTCAGCCGGTGCCTTGAACTCACCGCGAGTGCAAGCAGGGAGGGTCGACGGGCGGTCCTCTCCCTTGCCTGAGAAATGCATCCATGTTCTCCAGGCTAGGGATCTCCCCAGTTAATAGGAGGGGGCTTCCTGTGAACAAAGTGGATGTCAGCTTCTCTGGGCCAAAGCAGCCATGGCCTTGATGTGAGGTGGGACACTGCAGGAGATTATCGGGGACATCTTTGATCCCAGTCCTCTCCCTCACTCACTCAAGCCACGTGGTGCTAAGCCTTGGTCTATTCATTTGCAGAATGAGGGGGCTGAGGCGGATGAATTTAAAAGCACTCCAGTTTAGAAAGTCTCTGTAAGTTCCTATTGTAAGTTACTCTAGGCCATCACTTTATCTAACAGATAAGCCTAATTTACTCCAATTATGCCTCAGTTTTTCCGTCTGAAAACTGAAATGCAGAGCTTTTCCTGCTGCCAGTTGCTACCACGTGTTCTTTTGGTTTTGGGTTTTTTGTTTGTTTTTTGAGACAGGTTCTTGCTCTGTCACTGAGGCTGGAGTACATTGGTGTGATCTCGGCTCCCTGCAGCCTCTGCCTTCTGAGCTCAAGTCATCCACCCACCTCAGCCTCTCAAGTCACTGCAACTACAGGCATGCACCACCACACCTGGTGTGTGGTGAATTCTTTCATTTTTATTTTTTGGTAGAAATGAGGTCTTACTATGTTGCCCAGGCTCTTCTCAAACTCCTGGGCTCAAGTGATCTTCCTACCTCAGCTGCTCAAAGAGCTAGGACCACAGACGAGACTGCACGCAGCCTACCATGTTTTTTTTTAAAAGAATAGAAAATATAACTTCATGCCATGTAGTAAACGTAGATGCTGTTTAATTATACCCATATTTCAGTTTGGGGTGCATGCGTATATTTTTACTGAGTAGCATTGAGAAACTTCTTTCTTACAGTGGTTCAGTCCAAAATCAAGAGTTTGAAAGCCATTTTGTTAACACTAAGAAGTTTTATTTTCAGTTTATTATATCAAAATTGAATTACGAGAAGCTATTCTCGAGCCTTCCCAGTCACAGCTCTCTGCTTCTCCCAAGAATAATCACTCACTTGACTTTTATGGTGATAACTTTTCATATTCTTTATGCTTTTATCACACTAATATTCAAGTTGAATAGTACAGCTTTGTTCGTGCACACATTTCTGTTAGCCAATAGGTGCCTATATGCCTCTGTTTCTACATGCTGAAAACTTGCATTACTGGATCATAGGGTATGCATATATTCAGTTGTATTAGACAATGCCAAACTATTCCAAAACTGTTTACAGCAATTTGCACTCCCACAAGCGGTGAATAAGAGTTCTTCTTGCTCCGTACCCTTGCCAACATTTGATAGCATCAATCATTTTTAAATTTTAGCCACTTGGTGAGTGTAGCAATAGCTCATTGGAGTTTTAATTTGTATTTCCCTGATAAATAATACGTTGGGCCCTTTTATATATAGTTACTGGCAACTGGGATATTTTTTGTAAAATGCCTATTTGTCTTTTGCCCATGTTTTCTAACAGATTATCTGTCTTTTCTTATTTATTTTTAGTTTTTTATGTATTGTCAACTATATACATTACAAATATCTTCTCTTGCTTTGTATCTTGATTTTTCACTCTCCTAACGGAAACTTTCCTTGAACAGAGACTTTTATCATCATGTCAATGTAGTTAAATGTGTCATGTCTTTTTCCCTAAGGTTACTGCTGTTTGTACCTTAAGAAGACTTTTTTTATATCAAAGACATGAAGATAGTCTCCAATATTGTCTTCTAAAAGTGTATCCTTTTTCTTTTTACATTTAGGCTTATAATCCATCTGGCAATGGGGTGTGTGTGTCTTTGGTATGAAGGGTCAAGTTCCTTTTATTTTCCCAGTATGAATATCTGATTGCTTAGAACCAATTTTTTTTGAGACTGGGTCTCGCTCTATTGCCCAGGCTGTAGTGCAGTGGCATGATCTTGGCTAACCACAACCTCCGCCTCCCGGGTTCAAGCGATTCTCCTGCCTCAGCCTCCCAAGTAGCTGAGATTATCAGCGCTTGCCACCATACCTGGCTAATTTTTGTATTTTTAGTAGAGACAGGGTTTCACCATGTTGGCCAGGCTGATCTCAAACACCTGACCTCAAGTTGTCCACTGCCTCAGCCTCCCAAAGTGCTGGGATTACAGCCATGCTGTAATGAGCCACCATGCTCATCACAGAGCCAACTGCTGCTAAGACTGTTCTCCCCACTGTTCTGCTGAGCCACCACTATTCTACATCAATTCTGCATGTATGCATGAGCCTCTTTCTTTTTTTGTTTTGAGACGGAGTCTTGCACTGTTGCCCAGGCTGGAGTGCAATGGTGTGATCTCAGTACATGAGCCTCTTTCTACACTCTTTGTCTTATTCCTTTTGGACATTTGTCGCTCCTTGTGCCATCAGCACACTACCTTAAGTGGCTCTACAATTAGTCTTGAAATCCAGTAAAGTAAATCTCCCACCTTTTTCCCAAACGTGTCTTGGCTATTCTTGGCCCTTTGAATTTACAAATAAAATTTAGAATCCACTTGTCAGATTAGAACCTCTGAGGATTCCCATGACATTGGGTTGAACTAGAAGATTAATTTCAGAAAAAATAATCTTTAAGTGCTTAAACAGAGCATTTCCACTCATTTAGGTCTTATTTCAAAATGTCTTATGGATAGAAGTAGTGCACACATTTTCTTAGCTTTTTAACTAGATATTTGTTACTTGATGCTCTTTGACATGGTATTTTACTTTCACATCATTTTGGCTATTGGTTGCAAATACACAGATGTAAAATGGATTTTTATTTTCTTTTTCCTTTTATATTTGGTCTCATATACAGCAAACTTGCTAATCCGTCTTGCTTAATTCCTTTTGAACTGTCTATGTATAATCATAATGTCTGCAAATAGTGACAATTTCATCTCTTCCTTTCCAACTCATATCATCTGCTTATGTTTTTCTTATCCTATTCCACTGGCTAGTATCTGAAATACAATGTCAAATGGAAATGGTAGTAGCCATTATTCTGGCCCTATTGCCAATCTCAAAGGCAAGGCTTTTATTTTTTATCATTGAGAGTACTATTTTTTTTTCAGGTTTCATAGTACTTTTTATTGATTAAATAAATTCCTCTAGTTACAAGGTTTAAGAATTTTTATTGTAAAATAATTTTGAATTTTTCAAAAATGTTTCTTCTGCATCTATTGAAATGATCATATGCTTTTTTGTTATTAATAAACTTGACTAACTTTCAAATGTTAAATGATACCTTGTATTTGTGAAATAAACTGAACTTGATTTTATTCTGTTTGCTGATTTTTTTTAGTATTTTTGTCTTTCTGTTGATCAAAGAGATTGACTTACAATTTTTCTGTTCCTTTTTTTTTTTCATTTCTGATTTTGTTAGATATGGTATTAAGACCATGTTGGCATCCATAGATAAGTGTTCTCCCTTTTTCTATTCTGAGAAACAATATGTGTTGTGCAGACCCTATATCTTATTTATTGCTCAGTTGAATTTGCTGATGAAGCCATCTTGGCCTAGAGTTTTATTTATGGACTCAATATCTTTGACAGTTATGGGACTATTTAGATTTTCTAATTCTTATTGTGTTTATTTAAGTAAGTTGTATTTTTCTAGGAATGTTTCTATTCAACTAAATTTTCAGGTTTTCATAAATTCATAATAACCTTTTTATATTAGTAGGATGTGATATTCCTGCTTTTGTTTCTGTCTTTCTCTCAAATTTTGACCTAGTATTGATTCTCTGATACTTACAAAGTGTGTGTGTGTGTGTGTGTGTGTGTGTGTGTTTGTGTCAGATATCCTAGCTGTTCTTTTTGGGCTGCCACAATTAGAAAACATAAACCTTCAGAAGCATTTGGATTACACAAACAACTCTTCAGAAGCATGTAAGAGAAACAGACATGTGCACAGTGAAATTTAACACAAGGGGGAAGGCAAATGTCATGAAAATGGTCAAGGCAAGCGCTTTTAAAAGGTCCCTAGACTGAAAGCAGCATAGACTGCTCCAGCAGGAAGGAACCTCCACATTCTAGACCAAAGGTTCTGAAAGTATGGCCTCTGGACCAGAAGCTTCAGTGTCAACTGGAAGCTTGTTTTAAAATGCAAATTATCAGCCCCAACCCAGACCCACTCAGATGCTGAGGCTTGGAATATGATCTTGTCATCCAGGTAATGAGCATAGTACCCAACAGTTAGTTTGCCAGTCCTCGCCCCGCTCCCTGCTTCCCCTCTAGTAGCTCCCAGGATCTGTTCCCTTCTTCATGTCCATGAGTACTCAGTGTTCAGCTCCCACTTATAACTGAGAACATGTGGTATTTGGCTTTCTTTTCCTATGTTAATTTGCTTAGGATATTGGCCTCCAGCTGCATTCTTGTTGCTGCAAAGGACATACTTTCATTCTTTTTTATGGCTGCATAGTCTCCTCCATTTTAAATTTGAGAAGCTGGGGCCTAGAGAGGTTGAGTGGTTTGCCAAGATCACACAGTAGATAGTTTTAGAACACAGAATGTAACCAAAGTACCCTGACACTAACTTTGCTGCAATTTCTTTTGTGTCCCATAATGTATTAGATCCTTGAAGATAATGCCAGAAATTTGTTCTGGTTATGCATCATGACACCGCAGTCAACTAGCAGTGTGGTAAAGTGGAATGAGAACTGAAGTGAGGTCAGGAGGTATCCATTCTGGTAGGGGGTTAGTCTTTGACCAGCTACATACTCTGCGGGCATCACTGGACCTTGGTTCTTTCACCTGGGGAGAGGATCACAGAGAGGTTGAATTAATTGAGCTCTGAAGTCCATCTTGGCTCGAAAAAGCTACACCCAAATATTAAATTTGGGCCTCCTCTGCTTACTCAGCATGTATATATACCCAACAATTTGATTATTGAGAAGAACAATCAGAACAAGGATGTGTAGACCTTCACGATTTCAAAGTGCTTTCAAATTTGTAAGCTCAACTGATCTCTCTAATAACAGATAATTACTTGGAGAGGTTCCATCTTGCAGCTCAGGTTGGAGTAGGCATCCTCTAAGTATCTTCTCAGCACTGAGAGCCTCCAGGGCAGACAGACTAAAGTGGAAAGTGGAGACTTTGGGGGAGGCTGGTTGGTCATGACCTTACTTGAGGTCAACATTGCGGCGCGTTATTAAAACACAGTACAATCTCAGCATCATTAGGAATCAATGAGAGAAACAGAATACAAGCTGGCAGTCAAGAGATGTGTTTTGTGTGAGCAAATGAGTGGCCGCAGCGGCCCAAGATGCCTCCCTGAGTAATGGGATGGTAGAACGAGCATGTCTCTCAATTCTCCTCCATCTCCACTGCAACACAGTTCAATAGAATGTTCTGCAGTGGTGAAAACATTCTATATGTGCTCTGTTGGATGAATCAGCACTCACTAGCCACATGTGGCTTGTGAGCGCTTGCAGTGTGGCTAGGTGGATTTCAATTAATTTAAATGAAAACAGCCACAGGGAGCGAGTGGCTGCCATATTGGAAGGTGCAGCTTTGTAGCGAACGAAATGAGAGAAATTGAGCCTTTTTTGACCTTGGTTGGTGGGACACATTGAAGGGACTCTGTATTGATATCAGGCTTCAAAAGTTGGGAACTCTATTGACCAACTTAAACACATCCACGGGAGAATAAAGAAGTTTGGGAAGAGCCTGGAAAACAGGCATTGAGGACAGTAAGAAGAGTTTTTTCGTTTTCTTTCTTCTTTCTTTTTCAGGCAGAGTAATTTTGCTCTTGTTACCCAGGCTGGCGTGCGATGGCACGATCTCGGCTCACCGAACCTCCGCTCCGCCTCTTGGGTTACAGCGATTCTCCTGCCTCAGCCTCCCAAGTAGCTGGGACTGCAGGCATGTGCCACCACTCCCAGCTAATTTTGTATTTTTAGTAGAGACGGGGTTTCTCCATGTTGGTCAGGCTGGTCTCGAACTCCCGACCTCAGATGATCCACCAGCCTCGGCCTCCCAAAGTGCTGAGATTACAGGTGTGAGCTACTGCACCCAGCCAGAAGGGTTTTTCAAAAGTAGAATTACTGCAAACAGCAGAAAAACAGCTGCAGGATGAAAGTTACTGACAGGACAATTTCCATGAGTGTGAAAGCCATCTTTCCAACAAAGATCTGTGACATTAGAATGAACTGTCTCCTCGGGTAGTGATGGCCTCTTGCATTAGTCTGCTCAGGCTACCAGGTTTTTGGTTTAAACTGCCCATAAACAGACTGGGTGATTTAAACAACAGAACTGTACTTCCTCAGAGTCCTGGAGGCTGGAAGTCTGAGATCAAGGTGCCAGCAGCGTTGGCCTCTCTCAGGTCTCTGTCCTTGGCTGGTAGATGGCCACCTCCTCCCTATGTCCTCACATGGTCTTTCCTCTGTGTGTCTCTGTCCCCTCTCTTCTTCTGCAAGTCATACGGATCAGAGCACATCCCAATGACCACGTTTAACTTGAATCACCTCTTTAAAGTTTCTCTCTCCAAATACAACTACCTTCTAAGGCACTGGTTAGGATGTCAACACAGGAATTTTTTTTCCGAGGGCATACATTTCAGTCCAAAACACCTACCATGGAGGCATGCAAAACGATGGCCTGATGGTCCCTGGCCAGGACTATCACAGGCGACTGCTTCCTGTGTCATGAAGTAGAAGCCTAGTCCAGAGTACTGACTCTATTTATGAGATCTGGGATACTGGGGGAAGGGCAAAATCAATTCCAAGGAGAAAAAAAAACTATGAAAGCTTTAGAGAATAACCACAATTTCAGCCTGACATGAAAGGATCCTAGATTTCAGCTGAAATAGTGATGTGGGAAGTGGAGGAGCCGATATTCATGGCAGAGGGAACAGTGTAACTGAAGGCACAGCGTGAGGGAAGCGTAGGCTGTGTTTGCAGAGCAGCACCTGCTTCCACATTTCTAAAACACAGGATGTGACTTTGAGCGTGGTGAGACAAGGCAGAAAACTTATTTGGAAAATAACTTGAATTCCCTGCACACCTCAAATATCTCAGCATAAGAAAACCCCACTCAGAACCCCGCTGTTCATCCTTGGCTTGTATCTGGCCAGAGGTGGCATAGCCCTGGACTGCGTAAGCTCTTCAGTCACCTCATTTCATGAGCAGCCCCAAAGATCAATCATGTGCAAATTTCTTGGAAGAGGAAACTCTCCAGTGATTTGCAGTTACCTGTCCTGTTCTCATGAGATGTTCTCAAATCGTTGCAGCTACAAGCCATAAATCTGAAGTGTCTGTGTTCCCTCCTTACAGGTAACATCTTTCTCACAGGTCTTGGCCACAGATCTGACCATTACAATTGCGTCAAGGGCGGAGGGCAGTGTCTCTATTCCGCCTGCCCAATCTATACCAGAGTTCAAGGCACCTGTTACAGTGGGAAGGCCAAGTGCTGCAAGTGAGCTGGGACTGACCAGAAGAAAGCATGCAGAAGCCAAATGAACTATTTATAATCATTCTTTTAATAAAGGAAAATTGTTTTTCAAGTGTACCTCCTTTGGCCAAAATGAATCTTGTGTCTCAACTGGAAGAGGTCAAGGAGTAGAGGGTTAGGGTGCATGGGTTGGAACGTTAGACGGGTCGGACCACAAACCTTGCCTGGAACAGGGCAGTGATGGCCCAGTCTTGAGTGATGTCACCTCCACTTTCTTTGATCCCCAAACCAACATGTGACTGAGTCTTTTTTTTTTTTTGAGATTGAATTTCACTCTTGTCGCCCAAGCTGGAGTGCAGTGACATGATCTCAGCTCACTGCAACCTCCACCTCTCAGGTTTAAGCGATTCTCCTGCCTCAGCCTCCCAAGTAGCTGGGATTATAGGCACCAGCCACCACATCCAGTTAATTTTTGGGTTTTGTTTTTGTTTTTAGTGGAGACAGGGTTTCACCATGTTGGCCAGGCTAGTGTTGAAATCCTGACCTCAGGTGACCCTTCCGTCTCGGCCTCCCAAAGTGTTGGGATTACAGGTGTGGGCCACCACACCTGGCCCCAACATGTCACTTATTCTGAGAGTCCACATAATTCAGAGGTCTTAGCAGTCTGCCTCGTGAAACAGTCCATCATCGGCAGAACCCAGAACTTCCATTTCTTCTCCTTTCTGGTCTTAGGGCAGTATGTTGGTTAACCTTAGAATTTGAGAATCTCCATAATGACCATAAAGATATTTGACTTAAGTTTTGTCCTCTAGGGCTCATGTCTGGGTTCCCAGATCACAATTCCTGAATCCACTGCAATGACAAAACCTAGTAACATATCATTCACAAAAGTGTGTGTATGAGCCAGCTACATCTGCATTTCATTCCTTCCAGACTATTAGGCCTGCAGACATCATGTGGGTGGAGGAAAATGGGCTACCATTCTTTTTCTTTTTTTTCTTCAATAAATCTCTTACAATTCCTGATGATATATACTGTGCTATTATTTCCCTAATCTGGCAACAGCAATTGTATCTTCCTCCTCCACTGTTGTATAGCTTTTCTCACCAGCCTCCAATGATAGATTCAGACACAACAACCCTCTCTGCAAGGAAAATGTGGGGAGAGGAAAATTCTGGCTTATGGGGTGGACATTCACTTCTACTCAGGTATTCTTGTAACCCAGACACAACTTGTGGTTTTCATCATGGTGCATCCAGCCTCTTCCTTCCTCTGGACAGCTGAGGAATAATCCAGGGCCCTTCTACCTTGAGAAGAAATCTCAGGCATGTGATCAACTTCCACCTCAAGATATTTGAGTCCTTCCAGGTAGCATTTCTCTGGACAATAAGTTATTTAAAGGCAAATTCCGCATGAGCCTTAGTACAGCCAGGGTTTGGGAAATCAGGTTTCCCAAGACCTAATTCTTAAGGTGGAAAATAACTAAATAAAAAACACATGTTCTGTCCCCATTCTTCAGTCTACGAGGCTGTGGCAAGTTGGCCTCCCCTGCCTAGAGCTCTTCAAGCGACCAGTAGCACATTTTTTATGGATCCCCAGGCATGTGACGGAGCTACTGACTAATTCAGAAGGAAGACGGCAAGTCACCAAGAGCACTGTCACCAGAAACAGCAAACTCATGGCCAGAAAGAACAACATAATTCTTCTAGTCTCTCCTATCCCAACAGCATTTGCAGACAACTTCTTTTGAGACACAGCTCTTGGCCTGGTACTAGGCCTTAATAGAGAGTGAATACTTGACCACAGGCCACCAAGTTAGCATGAAACTTGAGCTGCCCATCATGAACTGGGTGTTATCGACCGGCCAGGTCACAAAATTGAGCATGCACAGCCTTGCTCCATCGTCAAATGGAAGTGGCATATGCATCACTGGGTCTGGGCAGACCCTGAAGGTACAAGTAAGTTACATGGAGAAGTGGCCCTGATGCCCATGGTTCCCACATCCACCACACTGCCTTTTCTCTCCGAGCCTGTGCCTATGGCCTCATGGTGAGTTCCGCACGATGATTTGACAGAGGAAGAGAAAATTTGCACCTGGTTTACGATGGTTCTGCATAACATGCTGGGTACACAGCTGTAGCACAGAGCCCCTTCCTGGGCCATTCCTGAAGGACTTTCCCTAAAGGGGTAAGGAAAATCCTCTTGGTGGGCAGAACTTCATGCAGTGCACCTGGTTGTGCACTTTGCTTGGAAAAAGAAATGACCAGGTGTATGATTATGTATTAATTCGTAGGCTGTCTTGAATGGTTAGGCTGGGTGGTTAGGGGCTTGCAAGAAATGGGACTGGAAAATTCATGACAGACTTCTCTGAATGGACAAAAGTCATGAAGATTGTGTCCTGTGTGATTGTCCACGAAATGAAGACTCCAGCAGAGGTGGATTTTAACATTTGAGAGGGTAGACTAACCCATTCTATGAAAGTCAGTCGGCCTCTTCCTCCACCAGGCATGAGCCACCGCACCGGGCCTAAAACCCTGTAGTCTTACTTTGAATTGCAACTATCACTATAACATTGACTTTTTTCCCCTCTTAATAAAAAATGTTTATTTCTTAACCTTTGCCCTTGAAAATGCAGTGCCCACACAATAACACTAAGCCCTCCAGCACTAACGCAGTGATCCATAAATGCTCATTCCCACTAAAAAGAATCAGGACTACTTGGAGAAATGGCAGCCTTAATGAGCATACAAGCAAACATGTGCATGTGCTGCAATAAGCAAACATGTGCATGTGTCTTTATAATAGAACAATTTATAATTCCTTGGGTATATACCCAGTAATGGAATTGCTGGGTCAAATGGTATTTCTATCTCTAGGTTCTTGAGGAATTACCGCACTGTCTTCTACAATGGTTGAACTAATTTACACTCAGAGTGGACAATAGTCAAAGAAATGCCTTCTTTACAGAATTTCCCCAACTAATAAATGAAGAAGAGATGATAGAATACTAAAATCACCATATTGCAACCCTGAATGAAATTACAAGTCTAAAACAATCACCGACGGACTGTTGTAGAACCATTTTGTGAAGAGCTTGGCAGGGAATTTGATAAGTGAGGGTTAAGGCTGTACCTGATCATCAATCTTACCCTCCCTAAAACTGAGACAACTGAGACGACCAGACATGAATAGACTTCCCGTTGTGATGTCATAAGAATTACACAGCACCACCCATGAAATACTCTTGCCCAAAGAAATGGAACCTGAAACTAATTGAGTTTCTAGATTTAACTACTAGTTGATAGAAAATACAGGATTTTCAGAAACAAGCAAAACAACAGCAGAGGAAGGAATAGATCAAATCCAGAACATAACACATTCTACAGGAAAAATAACCTCATTTCTCCAAGTAAGCAATGCCATGAGGAAAAAGAAGGAGTATGATTGCTGAAAGAGAGAAACGAGACAAAACAGCCAGCATGTGGCCTTGTTTGGCCCCTATATTGACGGTCTTCCTGGCCGGGTGCGGTGGCTCACACCTGTAATCTCAGCTCTTTGGGAGGCCAAGGTGAGTGGATCACCTGAGGTCAGGAGTTTGAGACCAGCCTAGCCAACATGGAGAAACCCCATCTCTACTGAAAAAAATACAAATAATAATAATAATAATAAATAGCCAGGCCTGGTGGCAGGTACCTATAATCCCAGCTACTTGAGGGGCTGAGGCAGGAGAATTGTTCGAACCTGGGAGGCAGAGATTGCAGTGAGCTGAGGTTGTGCCATTGCACTCCAGCCCGGGCAACAGAGCGAGACTCTGTCTCAAAACAAAAACAGCAACAGTCTTCCTGTATCAGTGGATCCTAATTACACTTTTTTTAGTGACCAGGAGGGGTTTAAACCGCAGATCTTCTGCCAGTGGTTGCCACGTGGGATTCGATGGCAATGTCAGTGGCTCAGCACTTGGGTTGGCAAATATTTCTAAGGGGCAAATTAACAAACATTTTAAATTCTGTGAGTCATATCCCATCTGTCGCAAGTACTCAACTCTGCTGCTGCACAGTGAAAGAATCCTTGCCTGACCCATAAGTAAATGGGAGTGGCTGTGGTTCAATAAAACTGTGTTCAGAAGAACAGGCAGCAAGCCAGGTCTGGCCAAGGGTCGTCGTTTTCCAATCTCTGGTTTAGGAGATAGAACTGATTCTTTCCAATGTTTAAAATGAGAACTTCCATGAAAATGGATATTTCTAGTAAACTCCCAATAAACATACACTTTTTAATGGCTGCTTTCTTCTGAAAATACATGAAGTATCCAAAATATTGAAAAATAATAGTAGTTTTTAAAATCATAATAATACAAAGCCTTGGGAGAAATATCTATTTCCCTGCCTTTATCTCATCTGTTAGATCACAACTGATGGTAATTTATGAAAAAAAGCAATCTGAGGCTTTTTTATTATTAGTCCCAAATCTTGGAAGAGAACAGCTTTTTAAAAGAAGTTTAGTGAGCTATCAGGTAAGTGCCTCTTCGTTGTGTTCTGGACAGATCTGAAAGCTGGTTCACTCACTTCTTGTACCATTCACATTTTGATCAAGGTTGTTTCACTCCACCAAAGCCTAAGAACCCACTAATATTGGCAGAAAAATATACTCTTGTCACAATCAACCAAAATACAAAACCGCTATAGTACAAATTGCTGAAACTGCTACTCTTCCAATCAAATCTACTGTTAACCTGTTTTTCCCAGCATACTTCTCCAATCCTGGTTGGCACATACACGTTTTTTCAGCATTGCACTCATTGGGTATACGTCACTGGGTATACGTCATTGGGTATATGTCCTGCTGTTTCTCTACTACACACAGTGCCCCGCTGGCTTCATCTGATCCACCGTGGTCCCCTTTAAGGACTGCACAATGCTTGCCCAGCCTATTCACCATGGGGGCAGCCTGGAGTTCTCTCTTCTCTCTTAGTTGCATCCATCTGGCTTTAGACTAAGAAGCCGCAGAACTCTCCCTACTGAGGGAAAAAACGGGGTGCTTTAAGATCCATGGAGTAGTGTTTTAGAATGGCCTTAAGAGACGCTGTGCACAGAAGACAACCTAAGGAAAGGCTGCTGGGTCCTTCCGATCCTTGAGGAATGGAGAGGGAAAAGCTCCCGTTTAGAGCAGTCCTTGCTCAACATGTCAAACCTGAATGCTGAGATCCAACCCAACTGCTTCCAACCTGCCCAGACTGAACAGTGACTCAGAACTCAGCGTGACTGCCTCTGACGGTGCCTCGTCCACCTAAAGGAAAACTCCTTTCTGACAAATGAACGGTGTGGAATGTTTTGAGCAAATGTGCACAGACTAAAGGCCCCTTGGCTGCCTGGACAGGGTGCAGCCCTCCACATTCACCAGCACAATCTCCAACTGCACACACCCACCACTCCTGACAGTGAAACCTGACCTCCCCACTCCGTGAACCACACAGGGACTTGACTCACTTGCTCCCTTGTTGACAGGCAAATACACTGGCGCTCACCGGGGATCACCCTGCTGGTCATTGTCCACGGGACCTGGAAGAGGAGGAGGAGACACCCATAACAGGATGGGACACAGGCTCTCCTCTAGAGGAAGGCCAGCTGGCTCTTTGCAGAGCTCACTCAGGTGCAGGAGGAGCAGAGGTTCACCGCGGGGCTGGGGCTGAGGACTGACCCCATCTCAGCCTCACCTTCCCTGGTTCTCCCCTGCTTCTTTGGCTGCCCTGTTATGGCAAGCCAGGTCTCACTAATGTAGGCCTCCGTTATAACTGTCCCAGCCCTGCCTGAGTAGCTAGATTAAACATTAAAAGCTGATTGAGCCAGTGCCCTTATACAAAGGCTGGAAGGTACCAAAGAGCCCACCAAAAGTTTTGTCTAAGCTTTTCCTGGGCCCTGAAGCATGACAAGATATAACGAAGGAATTCTTTTTTTTTTTTTTCTTTTTTTGAGACGGAGTCTTGCTCTGTTACCCAGGCTGGAGGGCAGTGGCACGACCTGGGCTCACTGCGACCTCCACCTCCTGGGTTCAAGTGATTCTCCTGCCTCAGCCTCCCATATAGCTGGGACTACAGGTGCACGCCACCACACCCAGCTAATTTTTTGTATTTTTAGTAGAAACAGGGTTTCACCATGTTAGCCAGGATGGTCTCAGTCTCCTGACCTCATGATCCACCCGCCTCCGCCTCCCAAAGTGCTGGGATTACAGGCGTGAGCCACCACTCCCAACCAAAAATTCTTAACAGGATTTTTTAGGTTTAAACAAGTTTTACTGGGGATCTGAAGAAACCTCCCAGGCCTTCACAGACAAGTTTGTTGGGGTCTAAAGGAACTCCCCAAACCTTTATGATTCTGCAGGAGACAAGATAAGCGTAATCACCCCAGCACCTAGACACATTTAGATTAAGTAAACTTACTGATGATCCAGGAGAAAGTCTTCAGGACTGAGACCTTAGTTATAGATTAAAAGAGGTTAATCACTTATGTCTCTAGATGAATGCACGCTTACACATAGACATAGAGCTTAGAAGGTATAGAAGCTCTGGAAAACTTTGTAATTTTGAGTCGGTCTGGTCATCATTTCCAGACCTTCTCCCTGTAACCAGTTACAGAAATAAAAATTCTCTTTCTCCCCAATTCATCTGCATCTCGTTATTGGGCCACAGAAAAAGCAGCCCAACCCTCAGTTTTGTCCAGGAACACTGTGACCTGGCAGACCCATTCCTTGAAGCATGTCCCATGGCCAGGTGACCTGGGCACACACCCAGGAAGAGCACTTCCTCCTAGGCTGGCCCCAGGAAGACAAGCCCCCTCCCCAGCTGGCCGGGGGGCTTGCTGTGTGTTTGATTATTGTGACATCAGACCAGGCACGCAGAGAGGTGTCATAACCTCTCCCACCCCAGCCCTCGGGGACTCACTCTACCCGTAGAGACCAGACACCTGCAGAAGGTAAGTAAAGGGTCTTGCTTAATTGAGTTTCTATTTTTGATTGTGTTTCAGTTTTGTTTTGCTGTTTTCTAAAAACCAGGCTCACTGGTCAACACATGGGAACACTTGCCAAGATGATTGCTCCTGGGCTAAGTCATGTCAGACCTGACTGGTCTTTTCCTGACAAGTCACAAAAACAGGTCTCCAGTAAGGGACCCTAAAGACAGTTCTTTCTCCTGGCCCCGCAGGCCCCCGCAGACCCTCACCTGCTTGCAGCACACAGTAAGCGTCCACACTGGGTGCCACCACTGCTCCCTCCCCGCCCACACCTGTGGGGCATTCTGTCTAAAGTGTCTGATGTCACTTTCCTGGGCAAGGTAGACTCGGTGTAGAAACACACATTGCAACTATAAATATGCTGAACTTCCACCTGGCTTTTGTGTACTGGCTAATATACCTGGCTAGATAAGCTCAACTCCTACCTTTCACTAGGTTGCCTACCATTTGCTCTAGGCAGCAGTCACCACAGTGATCACTGTGGCTCCCTATGAAGCCCTACTGGACAAAGCCTAACTTCTTTCTTCTGGTGTCTGAAATCCCATAAACCTCACATCCCATTTTACCTCCTTCTCTAAGAGCTCCTCCCCCTGCGCCTTTCCCAGGCAGCACGCCAGCTCTCACTTTCCTTCCGCTCTGGGCATGGCTCTCTGTCCCCGACCTGTGCCTCCAAACCTGTTCTGAGCATTTCTCCCCTGTTAATTAGTCTTACGGAGTCTTCTAAAATCTGTGCTCCAGGCATTCCTGGACATTTTCTAGCCAGGATATTCAAATATGCATTTGTGTTTGTGAAAATAAATCAAATTTAAAAGCTGTTGGAACCCCCAGGACTCTTCAAGCCTTGAGAGGGGTGTGGCTGTGAACTGGGTCATGTAACGTGTTTTGTAATTCTGCTGCTTGGACTGCAGCTTAACCCTCTTTCTCATTCTTCTTGTTCTGTAAATAACTAGGAAAGACCAGAGACCAGACCTCCGCCTTCTAATCACAACCTTTGTTATAGATTAACCACCTCCTTTAGAGTCCTGACCCTAAGTCAGCCTAGATGGCAGTGTGGAATGCTAGATATACCTTTCCAAAAGAGGCTCCCCTCCAGTAAACAGGTTGTTGGAACTATGCATTAAGCCTCACATAGACGCTGAAATTCTGTGAAACTCCCCTGAGCTTTTTTTATATAAAGCAATCCCAAATCTCTACACTTGGTAACACTGACTTCCATTCTTTGGAATCTGTGCTTCCCAGAGACATCCTGTCTTCAACCTTTGCACTTGAATAAACCCTCTGCAAACTAGTTTCCGACCCTTTCTGTTATGGTAGGTTGACACATTCTTCCCTTAAACCACCCACACCTCCTGAGCATCTTCTGCTTGCACACGCACCCTGCACCTTCTACCGCCTCCCACATCTGGACCCCAGCGCAGTCCAGAGAGCAGCCCTGTGTCTCAGAGCACTTTGCGCCCTGGCTCTAGCAGAGTCCTATTCACAGCAGACTTTCCATGCAGACTGATAGCAACCTAACATGGGGTTGGAAAAGCTGCAAAATCAAACCCAGCTGCTGCCACAGGAAGAAACTGCTGCTGCCAGGTGGGCGTACGTGCAGGGAAGGGGGACCACTTACAGACCGTGGAGACTTCAGGAAGCAGCCACAGGAGGACCCTCTCTCCGACAGCCTGCTCGTCCCCTCCAGCCTCCCCACACCCGCCAGCCTCCCCACTCCCCATCAGCCTCCCTATTCCCGGTCAGTCTCCCCACTCCCCACTAGCCTCTCCACCTCCCCTCCAGCCTCTCCACTACCCACCAGCCTCCCCACTCCCAGTCTCCCCACTCCCCACCAGCCTCCCCGGCTCCCTGTCAGGCTCCCCGCCCTCCCCGCCAGGCTCCCCACCTCCCCGCCAGGCTCCCCACTCCTCATCAGCCTCCCTATTTCCGGTCAGTCTCCCCACTCCCCACTAGTCTCTCCACCTCCCCACCAGCCTCCCCCTCCCACCAGCCTCCCCAATCCCAGTCAGTCTCCTCACTCCCCACCAGCCTCCTCGCCAGGCTCCCCACCTCCCTGCCAGGCTCCCCACTCCTCATCAGCCTCCCCACTCCCCAGCAGCCTCCCCACTCCCCACCAGCCTCACCAGCCTTGCCCCCTCTGCCAGCCTCCTAACCAGCCTCCCCACTCTCTGCCAGCCTCCCCACCAGCCTCCCCGCTCCCTCTCTGCCCTGTGGGTAGAGCTGAGTTGGTCCTTCCCAGGCCCACACCACACCACAATGGAAAGCAGCTACTGAGTAGGGAGCTTGGGGCTGAGAAACAAGCTTAGTAACCAGCCCAGTGACTCCTGAAGAAACCAGGGCAGAGGGCGGTGAGAGGTGTCCTGTCCTGGGGCAGCCATCATCTGGTGGTCCACAGCAAATTTCACCCCAGAGTGTTCCTGTGTCCACCTGAGCCAGAGCTTCTAGTGTGTTTGTCCTCACCTTCCCATGCTCCGTGAGCCCAGCTCCCCTTAGATCCCCACTTCAGCTACTGGAGAATCTCTTGTCCCAGCAACTATGACCCGCACCAAAGCAGGTCACCCTGAACCCCAGGGGGTACAGGAAACCGCAGGCTGACTTTCAAGTCAGACAGACCCAGGCCTTTGGACAAGCTGCTCCACTTCTCCGATTCTTGCATTCTTGGGTGTATAAAGTGAGTAGAATAAATGGACCCCCAGGCTGGCGTGAGGATTCAGTGGGATAACCTTTGGGTGGCCTTCACTCAGCCCAGCCAGCCCCTGACATATAACCAGAATTCAGCTCATCGCACTTCCCTTCTTTGTTCCCCATCTTGCTCTTGGATGTGTCCTGGTCAGGACACCTGAGTCACCTCGTCCAGCCAGCCAGTGAGAAGGAGCTGACCCGTCCGTACATACATGGTTTCCTTGGCTGCCTCTATCTGCCCCTGTCTCTCACCATGTAGTTTTGCTGCTTCTGTGGATTGAAGAGCCTCTAACTGTGGCCTAGAGTGTGACTCAGGGCTGAATCAGAATATATGTGGAAGAAGACAGAAGTCAGGTACAACTGGAAATTTGAAAGGCTTTGGAGCAGAAAGGATGTCACAAGTGAAGCCAAACAGACTAGAAATAGTCCAGAGAGGTGAAGGCAAAGGAAGCCTTGAGTCCAGTTCCTTTTCATGCACCAGTGTGTCTTCCTGGGCAAAGACTTAAAACTCTTGGGCCCTTGTTCTTCTCCCTTAAAATTGTGGCAAACATGGTAACTGAAGTGTAAAACTTTTATGAGAACTTACTCAGCAAAGTGTTATAACTGATTTGACTGATGGGATTCGATAGGTATGTGAACCCCCAAAATTTGAGACAGGTCTCAGTTAATTTAGAAAGTTCATTTTGCCAGGCCAGGTGCAGTGGCTCACACCTGTAATCCCAGCACTTTGGGAGGCCGAGGCAAGCAATCACCTGAGGTCAGGGGTTTGAGACCAGCCTGGTCAACAAGGAGAAACCCCATCTCTACTAAAAATACAAAATCACCCCAGCATGGTGGCACATGCCTGTAATCCCAGCTACTCAGGAGGCGGGGGCAGGAGAATCACTTGAACCCTGGAGATGGAGTTTGTCGTGAGCCAAGATCACACCATTACAGTCCAGCATGGGCAACAAGAGCGAAACTCCAACTAAAGAAAAAAAAAGAAAGAAAGGAAGGAAGTTTATTTTGCCAAGATTGAGGAGGCACACCTGTGTTACTCTGATATACCCTACAGCCTCAGAAGTCCTGACGAATGTGCCCAAGGTGGTTAGGCACAGTTTGGTTGCATTATTTTGAGTTTCTGATTAGTCTTTCCAAAAGAGGCAATCAATATGCATTCATCTCCATGAGCAGAGAGATGACTTTGAATAGAAGGAGAGGCTGGTTGGCTCTAAGCAGTTTCCAGCTTGACTTTTCCTTTTAGCTTAGAGATTTCGGGAACCCAAGATATTTTTCTGTCACAGGTAGCAAATCTGAAATGGTTTTCTCCTCCAAAAACTGCTAACGGTCTCTCAGTTCAATTCCATGGCTTTTTAGCAGCTTTCCGTTGCTAAAGAAGCTCCTTCTTTTCCCTGATGCCCCACGCACTGGCATGGGACATAGGTCAGGCTCAGCCTCTCTCCTCCATCACCCCCACCAAAGGCAACAGCTTTATCTTTTGAGATCCTTTCACTCAGCAAATGGCCCTCTAAGGAGGGGCAGGACTGAAATCAGCTTTGCAAAATTACAACTGAGAAAATTTTATCAGTGAAAGAGATCAGACCTAACCAAACCTTTCTTCCTTCTAACCTCTGAACTGCCTTTGTTCATTCCCTGTGTAGGCAGAAGGAGGCTTGGGAAGCAATTTATAGTTTAAACTCTGAAACAAAATGAGTAATAGCCCCTTTCCCTGAAAAACCCCTTTGTGCCTGGGGGCCAGTCTGCCTTTGTAGGACTAACAAATTAGCTACAAAGATACAAAGATAATGGTTTAGTGGCCATGCAGCTTCTGGCTACAAGAGTGGATCTCTCTCAATTGCTCCTGGGAATAACATCACTACAGTAAAACCTAAGATCAGATCAGTGCTTGAAACATTTTGCAGACCCTAAATTTCAGTGCAGCAAATGACACCACCCAGACTCATAATTTGGCTCAACCCAGGTCTGCCATCCCACCCAGGAACAGAAGTCAGCAAGAATGCATTTAGACCCCCTATAATCTCATCCTCAACCTGACCAGTCAGCACTCCCCGCTTTCTGAGCCCATACCTGCCAAATTATCCTTAAAACCTCTGATCCCGAATGCTGGGAAGACTGATTTCAGTAACAATAAAACTCCAGTCTCTGCATGAATTACTTTTTCTCCCTTGCAATTTCCCTGTCTTGGTAAATCGGCTCTGTCTAGGCAGTGGGTAGGGTGAATCCATTGGTGGTTACAGGACAACATGTCAACTAAATGGTCTAAGTCCAGCCGCTTCCACAGTGACCCTAGCAGAAACTAACAGATCCTTGAATGCACGCAGCAGGTGTTTAGACCACACACCCCAGCACAAACCCCAGTTTTCAGCCCCTCCCTCCCTGCTCCTCCCTTCCCATCCCAGAATAATCCACTCCACACAGTCAGCAACGTCCAGTCAAGAGCTGAGCCCAAGTGAGCCAAGTCTAAGGATGCCCTCCAGGCTTGCAAACAGAGGACACGCTGTGTGTTTGGGCTCCACACTGGGAGAGGAGTAGCGCATTGCAGGTCTGCAAAGGCTGGTGACATCACAAAGACAGAGAGTGCCAACTTTACTAAAAACACCAAGGCTGGTGGGAATGAATTCACAAGAGAATCTGGGCTGGGTGCAGTGGCTCATGCCTGTAATCCCAGCCCTTTAGGAGACCGAGGAGGGCGAATCACTTGAGGTCCAGAGTTTGGGACCAGCCTGGCCAACATAGTGAAACCGTGTCTCTACTAAAAATATAAAAATTAGCTCGGCGTGATGATGGGTGCCTATATCCCAGCCACTCAGGAGGCTGAGGTAGGAAAATTGCTTGAACTAGGGAGATAGAGGTTGCACTGAGTCAGAATGGCACCATTTTACTCCAGCCTGAGTGACAAAGCGAGACTTTGTCTCAAAAAACAAACAAACAAACAACAAAAACAACAACAACAAAAAAACAGAACCTGAAAAGGCTGAATTTGAATGAAGTAATTTGGAGAAATATGGTATTGAAAACTAGATGCAATTAGTTAAAATGTTTCAGCATGTTAGGAAAAGGTAATCAAATCATTTGACAAGGAAAAAACAGTAGAGAATAAAAAAGGAAAGAGGAAAAAAGAGAAGAAAGGAAAGAAAGAGATGGAAAGAAAAAAAAAGAAAAAGACAGAAGGAAGGAGAAAGAAAGGGAAGAACGAGGGAAAAAGGAAAAGAAAGAAAACAGCATGAAGCAAAGCGAAGCATGACTTTTAGTCTGATCTTTTTAACACCGATGATTCTTTTCTTTTTTTATAGGCATCATCATGATTGGGCATTTGCCACAACAGAGAAAACAATCACAGAGACCATAAAAGCCTTTTAACCTACAGGGTCATAAATCCTGAGTAACAATCAGCAACAGGACCACTGACATCCCAGATCCTGGGGGGCTGACCTTTCAGAGTAGTAAAAACCCACCTCTGCACGAACATCCTTAACTTTTCCTGCATTCTTCTTGAATGGCAACTTTTAAAGTTAAGCTTTTAACAAATTTGAATTCCAAAACTGTTCAACAAAATTAAAATCATTCCCGTGTTTTTCTGTGAATCTCTTAAAACCCTTTCCTTTCCTTCTTGCCAACAAACAGCCCTGTTACCAACTAAACAAGAAAAGACTCCGAAGGTGGACCTGACATAGGAGGTTGCCATGCTGTCCATCTGTCCATCTGTCCATCTGTCTACCTGTAGCTACAGGGGCTCCCCCTCCACCCACCGCCCCCACCAGGGAACCTTCACAGGCCACTGTTAAGAGAAAACCATCTCTTCATTCCATTCTTGTTTACATGACAAAATTTTTCATGAGGTAGTCCTACGCCTCTGATTCCACCTGTTACCTCGCCCTGCAATTTCAGGTGAGCACCTGTATTTCACTTTTTAATGCAACACCCACGAGCTTCAGGCACCTGCTCTTTACAGAAGGTTTAGTGGAAGAAGAGCTGGTTTCTGCAGGGTCCAGATCGTCACCTTTTCGGGGCCGCGTTCTAGTGGCCAGTAAGGGTAACCCAGGGCTTCACCTGCCACTACCGTCTTCCAGGCTCCAGGTCTCTTCCCCAGGGCTCCAAGTCAAATCTCTGAATGACCGATTTCCCATTTTTTAATTTTCAAACAAACAAACAAACAAACACAAAAAAACCTCGCTGAATACATTTTTCCCAATGACCAATTGTCCCGCAACTTTAAATTCACCAGATTCTTTTGACTTCAAGAGCAAGAAGGACTAGGGTGAAACAGGGCTGGGGGAGGGAGGGGGAAAGTGGGCAGGAGATGGGGAAGGAAGGGAGTAGGGTCAGTCCATGGGACGAGGGTGGAATGGGAGGGGCAGGGGTAGACACCAGAGCAAGATCAGAGGTGGTACTAGCTCGGGGCCCAGGCAGGCATGAAACTGCAAAATGCAGATCGCAAACTTCATTTGAGGACAACCTCACGCACCTATCTAGAAACCTGGGCATTTTTATTCAATTATTTACTTTTTTGAGATGGAGTCTCGCTCTGTCAACCAGGCTGGAGGGCAGTGGCATAATCTCAGCTTACTGCAACCTCTGCCTTCCAGGTTCAAGCAATTCTCTTGCTTCAGCCTCCCGAGTAATTGGGATTACAGGTATGCGCCACCACTCCTGCTAATTTTTGTATTTTTAGCAGAGACAAGATTTCACCATGTTGGCCAGGCTGGTCTCGAACCCCTGAACTCAAGTGATCTGCCCACCTCAGCTTCTCAACATGCTGGGATTACAGGCATAAGCCACCATGTCCAGCCAACAATGGGCATTTTTGAAGTACCTGGATTTGAAATATGAAACAGTATTTGTGATAAACCACAGAAACAAAACTGATAGGAAGAAGACACAGAGAAACCGAGGACTTTGAAAATCCTTCTGTTCAGCACACCTGTCATTTGATTCATCCACTTTTAGCAAATTCACCGCTTGGCAGGAGATCTGCTTTCAGTGCAGAGGGGTGCAGTGAACTGGCTGCTTTCCGTCACTTCTGCATTCAGACTCACTTACATTTTGTAAAATATATTTGCAAGAATACCTTCCTCCAGTTTTGAATTGGCTTTCACTTCCATTACAGCGTCTTTGGCATAAAAAGTAAATTCTTAATTTTAACGGAGTAGAACAACATACCAGACTTTTTTCATCAGTTCTTAGTTTTTGTGACTTAAGAAAAATACTTTCTTTGGCCAGGCACGGTGGCTGATGTCTATAATCCCAGCACTTTGGGAGGCCAAGGTGGGTAGATCACCTGAGGTCAGGAATTTGAGACCATCCTGACCAATACAGTAAAACCTCATCTCTACTAAAAATACAAAATTAGCCAGGCATGGTGGCTCATGCCTGTAATCCCAGCTACTTGGGAGGCTGAAGCAAAATAATCGCTTGAACCCAGGAGGCAGACATTGAGGTGAGCCAAGATTGCACCATTGCACTCCAGCCTGGGCAAAAAGAGCAAAATTCTATCTCACAAAAAGAAAAAAAAAATCCTTCCTACTTGAGGTAATCAAGATCGCACACTACTTTACTCAAATTAACTTAAATTTCTGCCTTCACAAACAAGCCCTTAATCCATCTGGACATATTTTTCTCTGTGATTTTAATTTTCCTTTTATATGTATTTCTAATTTTTCTATTATAATAAAGGTTGTTATTGTAATTGGAAATGAAAAAATTCAAACAAATCAATTATTCCATAATACATATGTCTTCTGAATATTAGTACAAAATAATGTAATTTTGCCTCAAAGCCTTTTTGCATTTTTTTGAAAAGTAAGATAGACTTTTTTTTTATTGTATTGAAGACATCACCAGCTTTCCACAAGCATGCGTTAAGTGTCTTGTATATCCCAGGAAGAACTCCACTAAGTGTCAAGGACATGAAGAATTTAAAATATTTTTTAAAGTTGCTTTCCTCCAAAGAATTCACCTGCTAATGTGAGTGGATGCATTCCAAAGGCAATTACAAATTGTAATATGATACAGAACATGCAAAGATAAAGACGTTGTCGATGTCTTTCGCAAGCTTGGGGAATGTAACCATCGCAGAGTAGAAAGATCTAGAGGTCAGAGAAGGTATTCTCTAGGCTGACTGGGAGTCAGGCCTGTTGGACAAGGGAAAAACTGGGATCAGCAAATAGCCCAGGAGCAAAGGCATGGGCAGGAATGGTTTGATGCTACCTCATTGGAAAGCATTAGCAAGAGAGCCGATGGCTGAGTTGAGCTAAGACTGGATAACCCGTGCTGGATAACCGTGCACAATTTAACTATGTTGGGCCTTTTCCTATAGCTAAGAGCTTCTCAAATGCTTTCCCAGCATGCTTCACCTGCATGGGAGAATGAGAACAAAGGCCCCACTGGTGCCAAAGGGGCTACCTGCTGGATGTTCCAAATACCTTCAATGCTGCATTTTATCAGGCAGAGGCCTGTGTCCCTTCCATTCTATTCCATTCCATTGCGTTGCAAGATAACCATTTATGAAAACTGAGAGGAAAGATAACACCCCAGGAAGGTAGACCATGTTTGCCTGTTGCTGTCAAAGCTCCAGCAGACAGCTCCTGGCCTTTGGTGGGGGCACAGCCTGGGAGATGAGGAGCCTCAGGTGGCTCTGGGTCCTTGAAGAGGTGACACGCTCAGACATGGAGTTCAGATGCACTATGCTATGGCATGAATTGTGTCCCCAAGAAAAGAGATGTTTGAGTCCAGACTCCAGCCCCTCAGAAAGTGACTTTATTTAGGAATGGGGTCTTTGCATAGACAATCAACTTATAATGGATCATTAGGGTGGGCTCTAATCCGGTAGGACTGGCGTCCTTATATAAAGGAGAAATTGGACCCAGAGAGACAGGCATAGAGAGAGAGGACAAGGTGAAGACACACAGGGCTGTGTGGCTGGACGTGCTGCCTCTACAAGCCAGGAAATGCAAGGACTGCCAGCCATCAACAGACGCTGGAAGAGGCAAGATAGGATCCCCTCCCAGCACTGTGAGATGGAGCATGGCCCGCCTGACACCTGGACTTCAGGCTTGTGGCCTCCAGAACAGTGAGGCAATAAATTTCTGTGGTTTTAAGCCACCCAGTTTCTAATATTTTGTTACAGCAGCCGCAGGACACAAATCCTAGAGGGATCCCTGTAACAGCTGGGTGGAGTACAGATGTAAGGTACAACGGGAATTCTGGGTGTGGGGAGCCCATGGGGGAGCCTCTTTTATTAATCCTGGGAGAAAGAATGGAAGCCAGACCTAAGATACTAAGAACAAGGAGGAGGAGAAAGATTCAAGAAACATTTCAGAGGTAAAAACAGGTGAGGTAAACTTGGCATGGGTGAGTTGTGTGAGGTCAAAGACAAAGATGGCCTCAAAGATCTCCTCCTGTGGTCCAAAAGTCCACTAGGACCAACAGCAGTTTTGGCCGGAAAAAGTGAAGCCTGCAGTGTCGATCTGAAGCCCCAGCAGCTCTTGGACATTCCCGCACGTCCAAAATCCCAGGGGTCTGTACTCATCACCTTTTGCTGCGAGAGCAAAGGTCCCCAAACCTCCGATTCTGGAAACCGCAGACATGCATGTCTGCCATTCACAGTTGGCTCTGTGGCCTCTGCTGCTTGTTCTGGACTGGGCTCAGGGCTGTTCCATGTGTGGCCCTCTCGGGGACACATGCTCAGTGAACGGGGACTGCCATGACGGGCTCTCCTCGTGGGAGCTGAGAGCTGAGGGCTGAGGGCTGTGGGCTGAGTTGAGACACACTCTCTCCTTTCTGGAACAGGCATGCAGCCACTGCTTGCTTCTGGTAGACACAAGGCACACCATCAGGCCCTAAGTCAGCGGGTCAGGGCAGTACAGTCCACCCACTGAGAGCCACTGCAAAGCCACGGCTGAGGGAAGGCATGTTAGAGCAGTGGATTAGCCGTATCTCTTGTTGTCTGTATTCTCACGCCTTGATATCTGGGGCCTTGCTCCTCAGAGTTAGCCAGTTAGAGAGAGAAGACAACTCTCCTGAGAGCACCCCTTTCAAATGCAAACCAACCAATGCAGAGTCCACATCCCCCACTCCTTCCTTGGGGAGGTTCTCACACTCCAGTCTCTATCCACGGGACTCTATCTTCCCAGGACCAAGTACCAGATGACTAGGGACAGCCTCTGCCTCAGAGCTGCTGAAATGATCTGCACTAGCAAATCCCAAACCTGCTTGCCCTATCTTCTCATTTCTTCCCATGGAAATCACAAGAAAGGCTCTCGCCACAGTTCTTCTCTCTCCGTCTACTTTCTAACTGCAGGGCTCGCCCATGTGACCCCCATGATCTGTGTGCCCTCCGGGGATCTGTGAGTCTAACCAATTCCCTTCCTAACCCCAGGGCTTCCCCATGTGACCCCCATGCTGTGTGCCCTCCCGGCATCTGTAAGTCTAACCAACTCCCTTCCTAACCCCAGGGCTTCCCTGTTTGACTCCCCACCACACCCCCCGCCCCGCTCCGCCCCCACCCCATGATCTGTGTGCCCCTCCTAGAATGTGTGAGTCTAACCAACTCCCTTTTCAATGACACCGTGTCCTGATCCATTGGCCTTACTGTATCTCTGATGCCATACTTTAAAGCCAGCAAAAATCTGATTCTATCATAGCATCTTTAGAATTTCATATCCCCTGACACACCAAAAACTCAAATCTGGGGGATGACAGAAGACTCACTGAACCCAGGTGCCACATCTGCAGAATGGAAAATTCAGCAGAAATATTCAAGGTCTGAAAAAGGAAAATAAATCTTGGGGTCCCCCCAAAATCACTAAAGGGAAAAGTCAAGATGGGAGCTGCTTAGGGCCAACCTGCCTCCCATTCCATTCAAAGTCACCCCTCTGCTCGCTGAGATAAATGCGTATCTGATCGCCTCCCTTGTAGAGGCTAATCAGAAACTCACAAGGATGCAACCATTTGTCTCTTATCTACATATGACCTGGAAGCCCCTCCTCGCTTTGAGTCTTCCCGCCTTTGCTTCAAGTTGTCCTGCCTTTCCAGACCGAACCAGTACTCATCTTGCACGTGTTGACTGATGTCTCATGTCTCCCTAGAATGTATAAAACCAAATTGTGCTCTGACCACCTTGGCACACGTCCTCAGGACCTCCTGAGGCTGTTTCAGTGGCGCACAGCCTCAACTTTGGCAAAATAAACCTTCTAAATGAACTGAGACCTATCTCAGATTTTCAGGGTTCACAGGCCAGATGGAGCACTCCAAACTCACTGCTCTTTCTAGACCAAGGAGCGTAAGGAAGGCATTTGAGGCTGAGCAGGGAGTTGATGGATTTCCCATAGTCAAGTTCTGAAAGCTTTGTCTGAAGGTTGTAGAAAGTCTCTGGAGCTGCTGGGACCATGGTTCCCAGGCAGGTAGTGCCAACTCTATCCTGCTCCACTCTTTTCAGAGGGTGTTGCAATTTGCCTTGTTTGTTTTTAAAACAAGAGAGTGAAAGAACCAGGTGGAGAGGCTTTAACTTGTGGGCTCCTCTTGGGGAAAGTTTCCTGGAACAAGATGTGACGGGTTGGGGCTGTTTTGAAGGCAGTGGTTCTCCTCCAGTGCAGGAGCCAGCCTCTCCAACTCCCTGGGATAGGGCCCAGTTCAGAGATCAGATAAGCCGTGAGAAATGCAGCAGAGCCGAATGCGGGCAGTTAGAGAAACACGTCTCCCTTTGGCTGGCTGCGTGGAAAGACTTAGCAGCTGATCGGAGGGAAAAGCCAAGTGAGGAGGTAGAAGAAGTTTACAGACTGAGGTTTAGAGCCTCAGGAAACAGCCAGGATTTTAGAAGCGCTGCACGCAACTGTCAATGCAGGCAGAAACTGCAGTCCCGCCCCGGGATGGATGAGTGATTTCCCCTGCAGGCAGCTCAGTCCCACCACAAATATTTGAGGGCTCTGAGAAGAACACAAAGAGACTCCCTTGCCAAGTGACTAATATTTAACAGCTATAAATCAAACTGTCACACTGTTGACTAAAACACGTTCTATCCTCTCGCCTTCTCCTCCTATGCTCCTAAGACAACCTGGACCACCAAGTAAAATGGAGGACCTTTGGACTCCCGCAAGTCCCGCATCGGAATCAGACAGGACAAAGAGGGTAGGGCCTTGGCCTGCAGTCCCTCCCCTTTCTCTCCCTACAGCCAAGACCATCCTCGGCCTTCAGGGTCTCACACACTCCCACACACGGCCCCTCAGCTTGCACCTCTAAGCTGTGTCATGGTCTCACAGCAGCTACCACTCAGGCCTACAACACACCCGGGGAGCATGGTCTCACCTTGGGGTTCCTACCCAAGGAAGAAACTTCCAAAGGCCCTAGACAGAGGCTGGGGCAAGTAATTCTGAGGTCACAAGAACCCAGAGGATGATTAATGAGGAGAAGGGACATAGATCTGGCCAGAGAGGAGCTCTCTTAATGCCTGGCCCCAGCAGGACCCCTCTCACCTGGGTCTCCAGCTGGTGCAGAGACGAAAAAGCCCAAAGTTTCCACTTGGTCCCAAAGGTTGAATTCAGAAAGCTTTCCAGGTTAAGAGAGGGAGTCATGGACTAACCCTGTTCCAGCTAGGGTGGAAACAGAGTCCTGCGGGAGACAGAGATGATCTCGGCAGACCCCCTCCTACTCGTAAATGGAAAAACAGACACTCAGACTATATATATGTGTGTGAGCATGGGTGTGTGCAGGTGTGCATGTGTGTGCATGTGGATGTGGGAGAGTGTATGGGGTGTGCATGCATGCATGTGTGTGCAGGTGTGCATGCATATATATCTGCAAGTGTGTCAGTGTACATATGTGCATGTGTGCATCTAGGTTTGTGCAGGTGTGCACATGCATATCTACATGTGTGCAAGTGTCTGTATGAGTGTGTGCAAGTGTATATGTATGTACATCTGCATGTATGTGAGTGTACAAGTGTGCGTGCAGGTGTGTGCAGGTATCAATATGTGTATATGTGCAGATGTGAGTGTATGGGGGTGTGCACATAGGTGTGTGCCAGGTGTGCAAGTGGATATATGTGTGTATATGTGCAGGTGTGAGTGTATGGGGTGCATGTGCATGTAGGCATGTGCAGGCATGTATGTGTGTATATGTGCGGATGTGATGTATGGGTGTGTGTGTGCATGTAGGCGTGTGCAGACATGCATGTGTGTATGTGTGCAGGTGTGATGTATGGGTGTGTGTGTGCATGTAGGTGTGTGCAGACATGCATGTGTGTATGTGTGCAGGTGTGATATATGGGTGTGTGTGTGCATGTAGGTGTGTGCAGGCGTGCATGGATGCTCATGCATGCATGTTCTGGTGTGACTGGGTATGCATGTGTGTGCATGTGTGAGTGCACACATAGATGTGCAGCTATGGGTGTGTACATCTGCATATGTATATAGGAAGCGGTTGCTGGCATGTGGGACTCCCGCTCACAGTGACCTGCCCTGGGTCCCTGGTCTCCCCTTGCTGAGTTGTCTGTCACCAGCTGTCCTAGAAGCTGGCTTTGTGGCACAGGTGGACACTTGGTGCTGACTTCTGCAGTGAGAAGTGAGCTGACTGTAGAAGTCAGCTCCACACAGCTTGTTTCTGTGCTGGGACATGACAGAGGTCATCTTCAAATTCTTAAAAAGAGAAGTCGACAGACATTTTCCAAGCCTTTTCTGGCTCTGCTGCATTCCCTGAGGCGCACTGAACTCTGGTCAGGTATGTGGGCCAAGCATCCAGCCCTGGAACTAAGTATGAGGCCGTTCCCACCTAAATATGTGGTTAATACCGTCAACAAAAGCGTAGAGATGAAGCTGCTCAATTGGAAAGCATTCCCTGCACAGATAAGAATCATTCTTTATAATTAAGTCTCAGAACAGGCAACATTTCCAGATCTGATGTGTAAGCAGCCAGGAGCAGTATAAACAGAGGCTCTTCCAGCGGGCCTCATGGTCTCAGCTGCGGGGCACATACCTTTTTCTTCTGTTCCCATCAAGATTCTCTGTTTTTGGCTCCTGGCCTTGCGCATTTTTGTTGGTCAGGTTGCCCCAGGTAAGACCTGAATCCAGGCAGTGTCGGAGGTGCAGGATCACAGGCCCAGGGAATGGGAATTAAGCTGTGTTCTGACAAAGGCTCCAGGTCTAGAAATAAGTAAGAAATCTGAGCATTAGGGAGGAGATCAAAATAATATGGACTCAAGGGAAATTCTTACCATTTTTTTTAACTTACTGAAACATCCCCCAATATCTCTTTAGACTGAGGGTTGTTTCCCTGGAATAAGAACCGAGTTACCAGGGTGACAGTGAAGGGAAGAAGCCAGGCTTTTAGGACAGCAGATATGGTCAGCACTGGAACTAGGCCTTGCAGATAATCACCTAACAGAAGGCACCTGTCCCCAGGCTCATTTCCCATCCACTTCATTCTCAACCTGGGAGAAAGTGCATGATACAGAAGAGGGCTCAGCCTGGCAGCCAAAGCACAGTGTGAGGTTTGCAGCTCTGACACTCACTCGCAGTGGGCCTTCCTGCAGGTCACAGAGTTGTCCTAAAATTCACTCCTGTCTTCTGTAAAACAGGAGTAAAAACCCCTGCGAGGCACAGAGGGTCTCATCGATGACACCTGAGGCTAAGCTCAGGCAGGGCCTCGTAAAGCAGCACAGACACGGGAGGCACTGGGGTCGTTCCTGTTGCTGTTATTTTCCGGCTTCTGTTTTGTAGATTCTCTGCCTCCTCTTCCACTGAGCCTGCCCACCATGCTGGCCTCCTAAGACCATGGATGTAGCTCAGTGGCCTATTGGGGTCCCAGTCCTCCAAGTCCTGTCCACTCTCTCTGCCCAGTGCCTCCTGCCCTCCTGTGCCCAGGGCAAGTAGGAGCTGTGTGCTGACTTGTCTTCACATTCATGCAACATTGCAGAGATTCCTGTTATGGAATCTCCACCTCCCTCTATCTCTTTAGCAGGGATTGGAAGCTGGGGTGCAGGGAGGGAGCTAAGGGTCAGCATTTGGGGCAGATACTACAGAATCTGGCATTTTTAGAGTTGAGGCGGTCCTGCAAGCCAGGAACCACTGACGGTGTGGCACAGATTGACACAGATCACAGCACAAGATTCACATTCCCAGCTGAGGAGCTGAGCAGTACTTTGAGATTACTATGCATAAGAATGTTTGGGAGACACGTGTCTAGATGCAGAGAAGGAAGGAATACTGTGAGTGCATGATAAGTAACCTCTCCACAGGCGATGGCAAATGCCTTCGGAAACCCCTGAGTGCTTCCAGAATGGTGGCCAATGAACATTTTCTTGCACAATACAGCAGATTCCCATTGGTTCCTGTTACAGTGGAGGAGAGAAATACACTTTCTTTCTTTTCTGGCTAGGGCCTGTGATGGGCTGAAGATCTCCTGAGCACAGGGAGCCTGGAGAATGGAACAGAACACTCACTTAAGATTCTACAGTATTACCCCTTGAAAATAAATCAATGACCAGGTGCTGGATTTAGGAACAGAGATTACTATGCATAAGAATGTTTGGGAGAGACGTGTCTAGACGCAGAGAAGGAAGGAATACTGTGAGTGCATGATAAGTAACCTGAAATTACCTCTCTCAGTCCTGGCTGGAAGTCTGACATCAGGTTATAGGCAGGGTTGATTTGGTTCATAGACGGTCATCTTCTTCCTGCATCTTTGTGTATTCATCCCTCTGTGTGTGTGTGTGTGTGTCAGTATCCAAATTTCCTTTTCTTACAAGGACACCAGTCCTACTGAATCAGAGCCACCTTAAAGGCCTCATTTTCACTTAATTATCTATGCACAAACCCTATTTCCAAATACAGTTACATTCTGAGGCAATGAGAGTTAGGACTTCAACATAGAGATCTGGGTGCACACAATTCAGCCTTTCCCACTGGGGTTACCCCTGCTTCTGCAGTCAACTTCCAGCTCCACTGGGGGCTGGCTGCTACCACGGCCATGTGAATTGTAAAGCCACATCCAAGGTGTCCTGAGGCCTAGGTTCACAACTGGCCCCTTCTGCTGCTTTCCTTGGTCAAAGCAAGTTGAAAGGCCAATTAGATTCCTGAGCTAGGGAAACAGACACCACCTGCAGATGGGAAGAGCTGCAGAATCAGATCACAGAGGGTCTGATGCAGGGAGGGATTCAGGGCCCCAGTGATGGCTCGCCTCACCATTGACCGCAAAGGATATCCAGTTTCCTTCTGCCTTACGTGCTTTGTGTGTGTGAGAGGGGCTTAATATAGCTCAACATGCCTTGGAAGACCCCAAACACTGCCTTTCAAAAAGAAGATTCTCTGACAAAAATCCATACGGATGGATCAAGGATGTGCTTCAGAGCCAGATCTCAAGAGTTTGATCAAATACAGCCCAGGAGCTCTGATGCCAGTGAAGTATTAGTTTTAAAATGTCAGGCATGACAAGTCGTTGAGAGGAAAATAAGAATTTGCGCACTTCTTTATATGTTGCCATTTATATTGCATTGGTTATTAGTCGCAGAGATGGAAGGGGGCCTAAAACATTTTCTGTTCCAAAGGCGTGTAATGGTTTTAATCTAGACTTTGCCCATTCCTAGTGACCTGATAGTAACTTGAGGTGACTGTGTATCTACAGGCAGTAGTAGGACTGAAGGAGGAGTGAGAGAGTGCACTTTAACACCCCAAAAACCTCCTCCTACAGCTACCCAAATAACATGCAAATACTGATAAAAACAAAGAACTTGCAAAACAAATGTCACTTCAAAGCCAATCCCCAAACCCTCTTCCAGCCTTATGGCTTTATCTAAATTCTTCCCGCGCAGCCACTCCCTCTGCCCACACAGTCCCTAAGCAGAACAGTGCCTCAGAGTCAGAGTCCCAACCAAATGTTCCTGCAGCATCTCCCACCCACCCTCACCCTCCCACATGCACCTGCCTTGCCCCTGCTGACCAGGAAGAGCCTTACCCATCCTTCACCTGGCTTACAAGAGCACCTTTTTCATAACAGTGGGACTTCATCCCTCTTTCCTCTGTGCTCCCAGAATATGCATTGAACCAACGCTGGTCAATCCTAAGCAGTGCAGAAAGGAGAGGGAAAGAAGAGTCTTCACGGCTACTGCCCGGGTCAGGGGAGCATGCTGTCTGCCAAACAACCATCACTCTAGTCCCCAGATCCATCCATGCTTTCAGCCCATCAGTGTGTACTGAGTGCTCCCTCTGTGCCAGGATCTGGGAGACTGGGGTGAACAAGTCAAATGAAGTCCCTCTCCTCCATGCTTACAACGCCCGTAGAGGGAGGCGGACAGTGAGAAAATATACAAATAAGATGATGCAAGTGCCACAAAGAAGAAGAGAGCAGGGTGAGGGATGCAATTGTCCAGGAAGCAGCCTGAGAGCTGCCCACCTCTACCCCACAGCCCCTCACAATCGCAGGGTCTCCACCCCACTTCCAGCTGCCCTCACCCCACCCCATGTACGCAATGCACAGACTCTGGGGAAGGCAGCCTTAAGGACGCCTGGGCCAGAGCATCACAGCAGGTGGAAGAGGGATGGCCGCTCTGGGCTTCTCCCTTACTGACTGCTAGTGCACTCACAGAAGGCCTGTTTCCTTCTTTGTGCCTGATGTCTGCCCAGTCCCAGGAGGAGGAAGAGAGAAACAAAACAAAAACGGGTCCACCACACTGCTCAGAGCAGCTCTTTCCATGTCCGGAGACTCTCCTTTCACTCCACACACTGAAGGGCGCCTCTGGAAACACCACAGCTTGCAAGAGATCATGCTGGACAGGAGTCAGACACCCGGGGGCTCTGTGCCAGGCTCTGCATCTGGCTCTGCATCTACCAGCTGAGAAACTGACCTCTCTGGGTCTCACTGAGCAAATACCAGCCCTGCCTATCCCAGGGGTTTGTGTGCAGTATCTATGGAGAAAGTATTCCCAAAGCATTCAGAAGCTAGCCAAGATTTTCAAGTACTAAGGATTACTTTAATGATGTTAAAATACATTTCTTTTTACATTAAGGCATCTTCAAACCAAATGACATGGTTTGAAGACACAGGTTTTCCACTCCTCTGTCCCAGACAGAGTCAGAGAGCTCTGTTTAAACTTGCTCCAAGGGTTTGCAGTGGCCGGTGCAACAGCACAACCTACTGGGTGTTTGCCCTGGGACAAGACCAGACTGAGCAGCAGTGCTTCCACGCTGCTTTCCTTCATTCATTCACTCACTTGTTTATTCACTCATTTATTCATACACTCAACATGCACTGAGAAGGCATTATATGCTGCACATTCTCACTATCTGCTATATATGCAGGTGCAAATGAGCCACGGCCCTGGCATTACAGGGTCCGGATGGGCTTAAGGGAGGATTTGTCTGCACGGCTTGGAGGAGAGGGCAAGAGGAGCCCTGGCAACCACGGCTTTCTCCTACGCACTAGGAGAGGGTGCTAAAGAGGCTGCGTGGCCCGACTGACTCGCGAATCATCCCTGGATTAGCGACAGCGGAAGACAGCAGTATCTTCCACGTCAACTCCTTCCAGTATTGCTACAAATGTATAGAGCCAAAACATCCCTTTTACTCTCATTTCTAATAATGTGCTCCTAGAAATTTATCTAAAAGTAAACATTCCAGCAGAAGACAGTGGAGGAATTATGTTCCACAAATGGCTGTTGCAGTGGTCTCAATACGACAAAAATAAGTAAACAAAATCTTCAGCTATGTAGGATTTGCTAAAAATAATAAATACTGCACAAATATGTGAATGCATTCCTGATACATTAAGTGTAAAATGCAGATTAACTTCAATACTCATTCTTATTTCATTAATGTAACAGAAAAGACAGACTAGAAAATGTATTGTTAAAATAATAATTGCCTTAATTATGAAGACACTGTGTCTGATTTTTAATCAGACTGTTCCACATTTAACGTGAACTGATCTAACCACACCAGCAGTGCCAGAGGTCCCTGAAGCCTGGCCCCTTATGTTTCTACTGAGGCCACGCATCACCCACTTTGTAACTTTTGCCAATTTAAAGAAGTAACATGATGTCAGGCTGAGAGTGGTGGCTCACGCTTGTAATTACAGCACTTTGGGAGTCAGAGGCAGGTAGATCACTTGACTTCAGGGTTCAAGACCAGCCTGGCCAACATGAGGAAACCCCGTCTCTATTAAAAATACAAAAATTAGCTAGGCACAGTGGCATGTGTCTGTAATTCCAGGTACGTGTAAGACTGAGGCAGGAGAATCGCTTGAACTCAGGAGGTGGAGGCTGCAGTGAGCTGAGATGGTACCACCACACTCCAGCCTAGATGGCAGGGCAAGACTCTGTCTCATAAATAAATAAATAAAGTGATGTCATTCACTTTGCACATTTTAAAATATTGATAGGTTTAAGCATCACTTAAATTATCTTCAGTTTGGGATCTTTTTCTTCAGTAAATTAGACCTTTTCAGGTTTTTCTCTTTTGTAAAATGCCTTTTTCCATTTTTTACTGAGGTTGCTGCCTTATTTTTGTTGAAATATAGGAGTTACTTGTATATTTTATATGTTAATGACTTGTCAGTTTGAGACATTGCAAAACACTTCTCCCACTGTATCTAACTTCTGTCCGTTAACATCCACAAGGTCCTTCATTAAACAGGTTTCAGTTATTACACACAAAAAAATGCAATCCATTTTTTCTCTTGTGGTTTGTATTTTGAGGTGTTAAGACATCCTTCTCCATTACGAAGTCATAAATATGTTCTATTTTTTCATGCTTGTTTTTGTTAAAGTCTTATCTTTCATATTTAGGTCTTTACTCCACCTGGCATCCACCTGTGGACATGTGGTAGGTGGAGATCTAGTTTTACTGAGATCTAATGAGCTCATTTTACCACACATTCACTAAACAATTTCTCTTTCTCCACTGATTTGTGGTGCCAGTATTGGTCGTATGTTTTCAGTTCCACACATTTGTAAGTCAGCTTCTGAGCTCTCCACTGCATTCCATAATTTTTTTTTGGTCTGTTCTATGCCAATACCATAATGCTCTATAAATACGACTTTTTCTTGATCTATCTTAATATCTAGAAGGGTAGAAATCCCTCTTTATCCTTCTTTTCAAAGTTGACTAATTTGTGGACCTCCTCTCTTCCTCTACATTTTAGAGTAAGTCTATCAAACTTCACAAAAGTCACGTTGGAATTTTTAATAAGGTCACATTGAATGTATAGATTAATCAGGGAAGAACTGACAACTTTATTCAGTTGTTTGAATTAAAAACAAGGAATATATCTACTCAGATCATTTCTTATGTCCTTTATTAGAGTTTTAGTGTGCTCCTGACAAATCTTACATATTTTTAAAATTAATTCGTAAGCACTTTATAGATATTTTAACTATTACAAATATCTTAATTTTTCCAGTTTTGTATAGTAGGCATACAGAGAAATGCTATTGGTTTTTGTAAGTTATATTCAGAAGGCCTTTTGAACTATTTTAACAGTTTGACAGGTTGACTGTTCTAGGTAAACAAGCATTTAGCATTTGCAGATGATGACTGCCTCACTATTCCCTTCTGCTAGTTACATCATCTTATTTCTTTCAGTTTCCTTAGACATTAGGTATACCGTCCAACACAATATCAAACAGTAGTTGTGATACTGAGCATGCTTGTCTTCTTCTCTGTGAGCCACTGTGGCCAACCAAGAAAAATCGTTTGATTATTTCAATCCTAGCATTTGGGGAGGTCAGGAGTTCAAGGCCAACCTGGCCAACATGGTGAAACCCCGTCTCTACTAAAAATACAAAAATTAGCTGGGTGTCTTAGCACACACCTGCAATTCCAGCTAATTGGGAAGCTGAGACTTGAGAATCGCTGGAACCTATGAGGTCAAGGTTGCAGTAAGCCGAGATTGTGCCTCTTCACTCCAGCCTGGCAACAGAGTAAGACTCTGCCTCAAAACAAACAAACAAACAAACAAACAAAAAAACAATTTCTTGTTCAAAATGATAATGGAGTGACATCGAAGGATTTCTGGGCTGTGAAATTCACACTAAAACCCACCTTATTATATCATCCTATTTTAATATATTTATATATTTTAAATTTTATCATTTTACCTAGGATTTTTGCATCTGTGCCCATCATTAAAATAATTTTCTTTCTACGTATATCTTTATGTTTACAATCAAAACTACTGCAGTCTTTTAAAATAAGCTGGGTAAAGTTTGGTCTTTATTTCCTGGAGCAAATTATATCAGGTAGCAGTTAATTATTTCTTGAAACCTTGGCAGAATTAATCTCTAAAACTACCTAAACCTGAACAGTCTTGGACTGCCAGTTTAATTTCTCTAACACTCATTGGACTATTCGTGTTCTTTTTCTTCTTCTTCTTTTTTAAAATGGAGTCTCGCTCTGTTGCCCAGGCTGGAGTACAGTGGTGTGATCTCGGCTCACTGCAACGTCTGCCTCCTGGGTTCAAGCAATTCCCCTGCCTCAGCCTCCCTAGCATGGGACTACAGGCATGCACCACCACACCCAGCTAATTTTTGTATTTTTAGTAGAGGCGGGGTTTCACCATGTTGGCCAGGCTGGTCTTGAACTCCTGACCTCAGGTGATCCAGCCTCCTTGGCCTCCCAAAGTGCTGGGATTACAGGTGTAAACCACTGTGCCCAGCTTTTGTGCATAATCTAAATGAGCCATTTATAATCTTAGTGACCTCACCCACGAAAGGGGATTGGGTGAATTTAAATAAGATATACCAAAGCTCTTTACAAAATATAAAGCACAAATTAATAAGGGAATGAAATGAGTTAAGTAAATACTGGTCTTACGCTTTCTTTTGATGCATGGGGCTCTCCCCTGTCAGCCTATAAAGGGCGAACTTGAAGTCAGTAACACCTTGATTTTCTATGGTGAAGGTGGCGCTTTTACGAGCACCACAGATCAAAGCTCCAAAGTTGATGATGGAGGAGGGGCTGATGTTGTATTTGGAATATACTGCATTCACAGAAAACTTAATTGGGATGCTGGCAATGATCTCACCTCCTTCTGAAATACTGGGCTCAATAATCTAGAAAGGGAAGAAGAATTAGCAAGTCAGCCACTGCTATAGCTATAGAATTCCCATGATTATCTACCCCATTCCCTATTTTCATGATTGACATGAAGCCATGTTCTTTATTTCACTGTCTTTGTATTAGTGCATCAACAATGATACTAGCAAACACTAAAGCAGAGCTTGCTGTGTACCAAGGGTCAACATAGTCAGCTTTTCCTCCTGTTTTCAGTTCCCCGCTCATCCTTTGCACTTGATGATGGGACTCAGCTTCCCTGCGTCTGATGCTCCCCAGAGACCTGGGGGCACATTTCCTCTCTGGCTCTATTTCTGATGACTTTGCCTGCTAGTTAGGACCAACCCCTGGTGTATACCACCTGGTTGCCACCTGGGCCAGGCCTCCCTTTTTCCCCTTGGAGCATGGATTAGGCCAGGTATCCTCCTTTGCAACAGGAGCCCCAAGGTCCTGCCATGGAGGCAGCCCCTCCCTTTGGAGCTCTCTTAACCTGACAGCGCAGAACAGGCTGGTGCTTGATCTTCACTTCCTTTTTCGCATGGAAGAAAACTTGGACATTTGTGGGTTTTTCTGTTGGGGTCAGTGAACCCTTTTTGGGTTGGACTGAGATCATGGAATTTATATTAGGTGTTGAAATCCCCAGAGAGTCCACAGAAAAGCTGAAAGACAAGAATGAAAAGTCAACCTAAGTCGTTATCCCGGGAACTCAAGATACCAGAGGGAGACTGTAGATGGCTGAGTGCCTCCTGTGTCTCCAGCCCTGTTTAGCCACTATGCCCAGCAGAGTCCACTGTGCTTTGTATGTTGTGATCACCTCTCCTTAGCCAGGATCGACAGGACCAGGAATTGATGCCTGAGGCAGAGATAGTCATACTCTATCCCATGGTCAAGAGAGGCCATTGCAGGAGATCTCTGTCCAACAGGGACATTGGATACCAACCAACTAAATTAACTCTCTCTTTCGCTGTCTGTGTCTGTCTGGCTCTCAGTACATGCAGTGCAAACAATGACACAGAAACCAGGGAACTTGGGAAAAGACAGCAGGGAGGGGCGGGGCCCTGCAATGGAGGCACTAGGGAGGGACGCCCACGGCCTTCTGGAGGTGAGGCAGGAAACACAGGAGGAAGCTGGCTCATGAGACCGACAGAGGCACTGGCATAGGCCCAAGGTGTTTCCCACCTAAGCAGAGGAGGGATGCCCAGAGTTGCTGTGGGACTCTGAATGTCACCCCCATGCTCCAGGAAATCCTGGTTGCCCAGCTACTCGCATCCCTGTGCTTCCTCACTTCCCTGAACGTTCTTTCAACAAACCCTCTATCACCTGTTCCAGTCTGAGAGTGACTCCATTCCGTGCAACCTCAAAGAGCACAGCTAATGCCCCTGTCTTAATCTAAAAGAAAACTCACCAACAGGCAAGATTCCGCTTAGCACTAATTCCAAAGAGACAGGGAAAAGGCCTTTTGTCAACTGTGAATTCTTGGGGAAGGAGAAGCTTCCATGGAATGAAAAGTGCAGGCACTGCCACGAAGGGCTGTGTGGCCCTGTCTGAGGGGTGTCTCCCTCCCTCCTCCCCCATGCCACCCTTTTGTTGCTGAGGAACCTCCAATCCTCCCATCACAGGCTCCCAAGTAGCTGGGACTACAAATGTTATGACTACCACGTTTAATTTTTTTTTTTTGTATTTTGTAGAGGCAGGGGGTTCTCACCATTTTGCTCAGGCTGGTTTCGAACTTCTGGGCTCAAGCAATCTGCCTGCCTTGGCCTCCCAAAGTGCTGGGATTACAGGCATGAGCCATCACACCCAGCCTCTGTGTTTCATTTTTAATCTCAAGGGATGAGCACAAGCCGGAGCTCTAGTCTACCAAGCCACTATTTGAATTCTATAATGTCATGGTTCTTAGAACGTAATGAAAAAAGAAAACCCTCTCTTCACATGAAATCTGCTGTAGAAGGACTCCTTGTAAAACAGGTAAGAGCTGTCAGTAGGCAGGACAGCTTGAGGCCAGGTCCTCCATCTCCAGTCTCTCCCTCCACCCAGGGACCTCTTCTCATCCCTAGAATCTCCCCCTCCCAACCTCTTCCCCCAGGTCTCTTCCTCCACCCTCAGACACATGTGGTTCCAACTGGCCAGGTACATCCAGACCACTTAAAGGCCCCCGTTAAGCTGCAGAATTGAGAAGAGCATGAAAATCTCTGCTCCCTTAGCAGGTGGAATTCCATTCATTTGAAGCCAAGGGAGGCAAAAAAGCAGAGATGGTTCTTATGATTTCCTTGACTGACTGATAAGAAAAGTTTCCCAGACCACGCTCCTCCTGATGGTGGACTTGGTGGCCGCACACCCGATGGGATTCTGGTTACCTGAACCCGATCTCATATTTCCCACGGTTCTTCAGTTGCAGAGGCTGCTTCACCTCCTCCGTGACCCTGAGAATCCCAAAGTCCAGGCCTCCTTCAGCTCCTGCACAGACCAGGGGCCAGGGCAGAGAGAGGTGAGCAGGCATGAGAGTGAGAAGCAGGAGAAATGCCTGTTGAAGTTCACGTGGAAAACGCATGGCGACAGTTTAAAAGAATTTGTTTCTGAAAGCACTGTGGCTAGAAAAGCCTCGTATAGCTGAGGCTGGGCAAACAAACAACAGATACTGCTCCTGATGCACTCTCAGGGCTATTCCCGCTGGATTCCATCCATCCTAGGCTTATTGCCTTTCATGTCTACCATCAGCTAAAACTTGCAATATTTTTTAAAAACCTTGTAAAACTTGGGGTATCACACATACATTTATGTTGTTTTTCTTAGCATTACATCATAAGCGTTTCCCCAAATAATTAAAAACTCTTCGTAAGTGTGATCTTAGTGGCTGCATAATATCTTACGATATGGGGGTTCCATAATTCATTTGGAATATTATTTTGGAATTATCTTGGTCAGCCCAATATCATCACAAGGGGGCTTAAGAGCAAAAGAGGAAGGCAGAGAAAGTCAATATGAGATGGAGCTGGCCCAACCTTGCTATCTTTGAAGGTGGAGGAAGGGGACCATGATGGAGGGATGCGGGCAGCCTCTAGGAGCTGGAAATGGTAAGGAAATGGATTATCCGCCAGAGCTTCCAGAAGGAAAGGCAGCCCTGCTGATACCTTGATTTTAGCCCAGTGAGACCCATTTTGCCCTAGTGACTTCCAGAACTGTAGGGTAATACGTTTGTGTCGTTTTAAGCCAGAAAGCTTACAGTGACATTTTATGGCAGTGATAGAAAACTAATACAGGAAAGAGGAGAGGTGTTTACTGTCACATGACTGCTCTGAAAAGAGCTCTGCAAACTGTACATCTATGACCACCCCCTTGCTATTTCCTGTTGGAGAAATTACTATGTGTGGTCATGCTGCTAATATCACTCTGGGGCTCACATTACTATTTATCAAAATTGCCCCCCGACACACGCTCAATCCCTGTAATACTAACAACACACTAGCCTTTCTCTACACAGAAATACACGATACAAAAGACCCAACTTCCTTGAAGGGCCCAGCAGACCTTTGGGGAAGGTGATGTCCAAGGCGATGTCGTATGCCTCTGCAAAGACCGTGATATTTTCAATCTGAACAACACCAAGAAGATTGTCTGCATCTAAAACCTGCCAGGGTAAGGGAAATTCTTCAGTAAAAGCAAGACCCGTGAGGTGCTTGGAGCCTGAACATGTAACATACTAAAGGGGATATGGCAGGAAATATTTTTGAAATGTATTCCCCTGTAGGTATTGTATCTTCACCCACCATTTGGTAGGATTTGTGCTCCTCTTAACACTCTCTGGGAATGCTGTTATAGACAAGACAAGAATGGGGAAAAGGGATTGTCTTTTTTATTGTTGTTACATTACTGAAGTTTGGGCTTGGAGGTGACATTACAGGAAAGTGGTTTTTTATTTTGTGACAGGCTCTCATTCTGTCACTCAGACTGGAGTGCAGTAGTGCAATCTTGGCTCACTGCAGCCTCGACCTCCTGGGTTCAAGCCATCCTCCCACCTCAGCCTCCTGAGTATCTGGGACTATAAGAGTACACTGTCATGCTTGGTTAATTTTTGTATTTTTTTTGTAGAGGTGGGGTTTCACCATGTTGCCCAGGCTGGTCTTGAACTCCTGAACTCAAACAATCCTCCTGTCTCAGTCTCCAAAAGTGTTGGGATTATAGATGTGAGCCACAATACCCAACTGCTTTTTTGTTGTTGTTGTTTTTAAACTTCTAAATCAAATAAACCTAGTGAGCATTGCCCTCACAGTGGAAATGGAGTTTAGGCTCCAAGTCATCCTTGCTCCACTCATTTTATAAATCTGAATCATTTTGTTCTTTGCATGTGGCTCAACTTGTGGGAAGGTGCTAGACTTTTCATAGAAAGCAAGTGTTTAATGTTTGGAAATAGCAAATGTGCTATTTCTGTGAATATCATGGTGATTAGGGTCATTCTGTTGTCATGCCTGTGGGCGGTCCCCCCCTCATCGTTCTCAGGCACCTCTGAACTGCTACAGCTGTCAGCCTGACCTGATTGTTGACTCTTTGCTTTCTTCTTCTTTACATATACCTATATTTTATTTTAATAGCTTTTGGGAGTACAAACGGTTAGACTGACAACCCACAGAATAGGAGAAAATATTTGCAAACTATGCATCTAACAAAGGACTAATATCCAGAATCTACAAGGAACTCAATCAAATCAGCAAAAATCCCCAAATAATCTCATCAAAAAGTGAGTAAATGACACGAACGGACTGTGGCCTCTTGAGACTAACTAGGAGTCAAAAAAGGGTCCATCTGTCCAGGGAAAGAGCTGGTGGGCAGTGGGGAAAGCTTTCCTGTGCCTGTAGGGAGCTCACTTCTGTCTTTGCTGAGACCTCCAGTTGAAAAGCCAAGCCACCCACTCCCCAATTGCATGTGCTTTGGGTGCCAAGAAGAAATTTCCAGCCGTCACCAAACTCAGGTTTTAAATTAGAATTTCCTTCTTTTCTTTCATTAGACATTTGCCAGTGTTTCACGGAGCAACTTGGACCGACTTGAGTTTTGCCTTCTTTCTCCAACTGCTTGCCCTCTGACAGATGGCAAGATGGACTGACGGGATTTATGCGGTGCGTCTCTCCCGAGGCATTGCAAGTGCCTGGAGCCTCCTATTTCCTTTGCTTCCCCATGGTGAGTTGGAGGCAGGGGGGAGACTGAATTTTAAATTGAGGAAAACAGGAAGGACAATTGAAGAGTTACACAGATGAAATAAAACAAGTTCACCAAATGCTTTCTGAAGGGACTGGAGATGAAGGCATTTCTTCCTGTGGATGTGGAGGTGAATATAAGTTCACTCTGGGGGCCTGATGGAGGCACCCACTGCTTGTGTAGAGCCCTAATCAGGCTGCTGTTTGACTGGGACACACACAGATGGTCACAACAGTTGTGAAAATATAAAAACGTGACTGGGTGTAGTGGCTCAGCCTGTAATCCAGCACTTTGAGAGGAAAAGGTGGGCGGATCATGAAGTCAGGAGATCAAGACCATCCTGGCTAATGCGGTGAAACCCAGTCTCCACTAAAACCACAAAAAATTAGCTTGGCATGGTGGCACATGCCTGTAGTCCCAGCTACTTGGAAGGCTGAGACAGGAGAATCACTTGAACCCAGGAGGCGGAAGAGGTTGCAGTGAGCTGAGATTGTGCCACTGCACTCCAGCAGGGGCGACAGTGAGAGACTCCATCTCAAACAAACCAAAAAAAGTCAATGACATCCATTCATTCATTCGTTCGTTCATTCATTCATTCATCAGATTCTGCTGCGTGCCTACTTCATTGAATCCCATGCTAGGCACTGGGGATATGATGGCACAGGGGGGTTGAATGGTGGTTCCAAAAAAGGTATGTCTACTTTTTAACTCCTGGAGCCTGTGAATGCGACCTTATTTGGAAAAAAGGGTATTTGTGGATTGAATTAAGTCAAAGATCTAGAGATGAGATCATCTTAGATTATCGAGGTGTGCCTTAAATCCAATGACAAATATTCTTATAAGAGATGGAAGAGAAGACACAGACAGACAAGGTGTTGTGATGACAGAGACAGAGACTGGAGTGATGCAGCCACAAGCTGAGAACACTTGTAGGAGACCCCAGCAGCTGAAGGGGAGAGGAGAGGAAGGCTCTTCCCTGGAGTCTTCAGAGAGAGCATGGCCCTGCCAGCACCTTGATTTTGGACATCTTGCCTCCAGAATGGTGAGAGGAATGTCTACTGTTTTAAGCCACCCAGTGTAGGGTAATTTGTTATAGTAGCCCTAGGGGAACTAAGACAGGTGTTAAGTCAGGTGAGACCCTGCCCTGATGCAGTTTGTATAAGAAAGTAAAGAAAGAAGCAGGATAATGTCAGGAAGAAGTGGTCCTCTGAAGGATGGGGTGGGTTATTGCGCATAACGGGTATTCTCTCAATGGGATCATTAGAGATGCCCAGTTGAAGCAGCAATGGTGGGGGGTGGGGGCTGAAGCAGGAGCCTAAGGGCAGATTCCAAGCAGTTGCAGCAAGGTCAGGGGCTTGAGCCAAGAAAGAGCCAGGACAGTGCATGGGAGTCAATGAGTGAGGGTGAGGGTGGAACAGGTCGCGATGCTGCGGCAGGCAGTGCCTCGGAGGCAGGTGAGGACCCAGGCTTTATTCGTACTGCAGCAGGAAGCCAGCAGATGGCGTTAGGAGGGGTCATAACCTGTTTGAATGACATTGTAAAGATCCCTCTGGACACTGTGGGGAATATCAACAGGGAAACCAGTTAGGAAGCCTCTGTAGAAGTCCAGGTGAGAGAAGTTGCTGGTGGCCTGGACAAGGTGGTGGCAGCAGTGAGGAGAAAGAAGTGGATGGGCAAGATACATTGGGAGGCACCATTCCTGTAATCCCAGCACTTTGGGAGGCTGAGGCAGGAAGATCACTTGAAGTCAGGAGTTTGAGATCAGCCTGGCCAACATGGCAAAACCCCGTCTCTACTAAAAATACAAAAAATTAGCTGGGTGTAGTGGGTGTAGTGGCGGGTGCCTGTAGTAGTCCCAGCTACTCAGGAAGTTGAGGCAGGAGAACTGCTTGAACCCGGGAGGTGGAGGTTGCAGTGAGCTGAGATCACACCACTGCACTCCAGCCTGGGTGACAGGGCAAGACTCCATCTCAAAAAAAGAAAGACACATTGGGAGGTAGAATTAGCAACCTTTGCTGGAGGGCTGCGTTGGAAGGGAGGTCATCAAGAAAAGGGAGAATTAAGGCTGATTGCCAGGTGTCTGTTGGGAGCAACAGGGTGGACAGTGACATTTACCAAGATAGGAATCCAATAGGTGACTGGGTTTAATAGTGTGAAATCAGGACTCTGATGCTTATCTAGGTATAGCAACACTATTGGTTCATTTGTTCATTCATTCATTCTTTCATTCACTTATTTGTTCCTTCCACATTAATTGTTGTGTTCCTGGCACTGGGAAATCAGGCATAAACAATATCACCTTTATGGAGCTTGCAGTTGTATCCACAGCAAGATATTGTGGACTGGTGATATCAAAAGGGGATCAGATGGGAGCATGTAACAGGGAGACCTCTGTGTGTGTGTGTGTGTGTGTGTGTGTGTGTGTGTGTGTATACATGATTTGATAACCAAGTCAGTGGACATGTGAAGCCTCACCTCCAACCGAATAGCCTTCCTGATGTTGATAGGCTTGGTGGGCTGAAAGTACAGGTGCAGGCCATACTCAGCCTTTGGGGGGATGGTTCCCTGCATCGTGGACGCGGTGAAATCATCACCCAAGTGCTCCAGGTTGGTGATCCGCCAGGCCACGGGCAGGAGCGTGACATTGTGCAGAAGAACTACCCTGGCTTCCTGTCTGCAGAGACGAAAGGAAAGTTTGAAATTTCATTTCAAATTTTGTTTTGTATTTTTAAAAAAACTTTTAGTTTCAGAGGTTCATGTGCAGGTTTGTTATATAGGTAAACTTGTGTCATGGGGGTTTGCTGTACAGAGTTCATCACCCAGGTGCTAAGCCTAATACCCCAAAGTTATGTTTTTCTGCTCCTCTCCCTCCTTCTACCCTCCACCCTCAAGTGTCTGTTGTTCCCCTCTTTGTGCTCATTGGTTCTCATCACTTAGCTCCCACTTATAAGTGAGAACATGTGATATTTGGTTTTCAGTTCCTGCATTATAGTTTGCTAAGGATAATGGCCATTATCCTTAGCATATGATTTTTTTTTTTGAGACAGAGTCTTATGCTGTTGCCCAGGCTGGAGTGCAATGGTGAGATCTCGGCTCACTGCATCCTCCACCTCCCGGGTTCAAGCAGTTTTCCTGCCTCAGCCTCTTGAGTAGCTGGGATTATAGGTGTGTGCCACCATGCCTGGTTAATTTTTGTATTTTTAGTAGAGATGAGGGTTTACCATGTTAGCCAGGCTGGTCTCAAACTCCTGACCTCGTGATCTACCCATCTCGACTTCCCAAAGTGACGGGATTACAGGCATGAGCCACCGCACCTGGCCAAGCATATAATTTTTAAAAATCACAGTTTCTCTTTCATGTGTCAGTGCTGAACAAGATTTCTTAACTTTTTTTTGAATTGTTTTATTTAGGTCTACCATATTTTCAATTTGTGTTTCACTGAAAAAATTCACATAGAAGCAGACCCGCCCAGTTCGAACCTGCATTGTTCAAAGGTCAACTGTATTTTTCTTTAGCACATTAAAATTGCCATTCTATTGTCTTTCAGCTTCCTCTGTTACTGATGAGTCAGTCATACTGTATTTCATTTTCTCCTGACTGCTGTCAAGATCTTCTCTTATTTCTGGTTTTAAGTAGTTGGACTAAACTTTGCCTTAATGTGGTTTTCTTTCTTGGTTATTAATCTATTATATAAAATAGGTGGAGTTGATATTATTAATCCCAGATGACCTATAAAAAACCTGAATCTGCTGGTCGCGGTGGCTCATGCCTGTAATCCCAACACTTTGGGCAGTTGAGGCAAGCAGATTCCCTGAGCTCAGAAATTGAGACCAGCCCGGGCAACATGGTGAAATTGTGTCTCTACTAAAAATAAAAAATATATTAGCTGGCTGTGGTGGCACATGCCCATATCCCTGTCACTTGGAAGGCTGAGGCAGGAGAGTCACTTGAACCTGGGAGGTGGAGGTTGCAGGGAGTTGAGATTGCACCACTGTATTCCAGCCTGGGTGACAGAATGAGACTCTGTCTCGAAAAAACAAACAAAACCCTGAAGCTTAGACAGGTTAATTGATGGCCCCAAAGTCACAGATTCAGTGGCAAGACTTGGGTTATAACTATATTTATCCAGCTTAAGGTTTGCTAAGCTTCTTGGTAAGTTTTTACTTTTTCAACAAATCTGGGGAAGTTCCATCTACTCTTCAAATATTTTTGGCCCCTTCCTTCTCTCTTTTCTTTCTGGGACTCCAATCACAAATATGTTAGACTGCTTGATGTTGTCCCACTATTTACTGAAGGTTCATTTTTAACCAATATTTTTCTCTCTATGATTTTTTTTTTTTTTTGAGACAAAGTTTTGCTCTGTCAGCCAGGCTGGAGTGCAGTGGCGTGATCATGGATCACTGGAGGTCAGAAAAAGCACTTCTGGTTACTTCAATTATTACTTAGTTCTTTAAGCAGTGCTTATCAGGAAATGGGGCCTGGTGGTGGTGATTAAAGAATGCAGGATACATGTCATAACAGTATTCTCTCCTAGAAGCCCCAGAAATAAACATTTTTCTACTTAGAATAATAATACAATTCCAATTAATGAATATGTAAGTTCTAGTTTTGGTCTAATATTCTGCTTTTACTTTAACTTCTAGAGCAAATATTCTTTTTTAATTTTTTTATTATACTTTAAGTTCTGGGGTTCATGTGCAGATGGTGCAGGATTGTTACATAGGTATACACGTACCATGGTGGTTTGCTGCCTCCATCCTCCCAACATCTACATTAGGAATTTCTCCTGTTAGTCCTCCCCAATCTCCCCACCCCCTGCAATCCCTCCCCTAGCTCCCCAACCTGCCAACAGGCCCCGGTGTGTGATGTTCCCCTCCCTGTGTCCATGTTCTCATTGTTCAACACCCACTTATGAGTGAGAACATGTGGTGTTTTATTTTCTGTTCTTGTGTCAGTTCACTGAGATAACCTCTTTGGGCAATAGACTGCTTTGAGAATCTGAAGAAAGCTAGTCCTTCTTCTGATGAAACGCAGATATATGCCTATTTTGGTAGTTAATCTTAGGGAGGGGTCCTTGGCCCTGCTGAAGTTCATCCACTGAACTAACAATCTGTTAACTAGATAAGTTTACTAACCATCCCGGTTTGCAGAGGACCAAGGAGTTTCCCAGGGGCAGAACTTTCAGTGCTAAAACCAAGAGAGTCCGGAGTAAATCGGGATGAGTTGTTTACACCAGAACTAAAGGCTCCTCAAATTTCATTCCAGTCCTGACATGATCTAGAACTCTGACCTGTGCAGCAAGAGCCGGTCAAAATGTAATTGCCTGGGTTCCAACTCTAGTTCCGGGCGGATCCCCTGGCAGCTTAATTTGAAGATAGCTGGCTCTGGGTTATCATTGATGCAGCAGACAATGCTGTCTTCAAAGACACCAACTGAAGTAGGGTAGGCCCATACGTTTAATATCTGATGGAAGGAAGAGTCAAAAGAAAGTACGTTTATACCAAGGGTGCCAAGGCCTCAAATTTCCCGAGAAAGCCTTGCCCTGGTGACTTGTGTCCATATGACTGTACCTGCTTCTCATTGGGCTTCAGGACCATGGTGCTGGGTTCCAGGAAGTATGTGTTTGCTTTGACATCATTCTGAAAATAGAAGAATGCCTCTACTACCATTAAGGAAGTGTTCAGGATGGTGAGCGTCTCCGTGTTGCCTGGGAATACTGATGACTTGTACCTGGGGATGAACAAGAATGGGGCTAAGGGTGTGAAGACTGAATGAAAATGCAGGTGGAAAAGAAGCCTGTGACGTAAAAGGCAATTCAAAGGGACAGTGTGGCTGCACAGAGGCAGTGGCATGGTGGCAAAGAACATGAGGTTTTTAGTTGTGCAGACTTGCCTTGGAGAATAAATGCTACACTGCGACTTGACTCCCCTGAGCCTTGGTCTCCTTATCTCTAAAATGGGATAACACCACTTTGGACTGCTGAGTAGGAAGTGAGATCATGCATCTAAAGCTCTCTGGACAGCTGCAGATAGCAAATGCCCAATGAATGTTAGCTACGATTATTGCAAAGAATTTTAACTGAGAAATACGTAGATCTATCCTTCCACCTGCTCATGTCCCCGAGAGAGATGATCACTTGAGTAACTGTTTATTTCACATCTGTTTTAGAGATGACCTCATTTACTTCCTTCTCTCGCACCCTCAGAGAATGCTACTGTTCTGATATGAATTCATCTGGCCTTGTTCACTGTTAGGAGGCAGTTTCTGTTCCTTAGTGCCTTAGGGAGAGATCTGCAGAGTTGAGCACTGCGGGCATTTGGGGATGCTCAGTTAATAGTAGCTGAGCAAAACAAACCAGGAGAAGACCCAAGGGAAAAACCTCACATCATCAGAGGTCACAGCACAGGCTAGGAAAGCAGAAACAGTCTGAACAAGGTTTTATACAGGCCATGATGGAGGATGAAAGGAGAGAGAATGACAGAAACCAAATGAGAGTCAGAGAGACAGAGACCTCTCTGTGTGGATAACTGCCAAAGGGGTGTGTGGCCTTCTCACCTAACCAGTAATCACCTCCACCCAGGACTGTGCTAAAGGCTCCATGTGCATTACCCAGTTCAGTCCTCACAAATCTGAGGGGGGTGCTGTTGTTTGCCCATTTTACAGATCAGGATAATGAGACTCAGAAAGGTTTAAAAGAATAAGTGAATAGGCTTGGCGTGGTGGCTCACGCCTGTAATCTCAGCACTTTGGGAGGCTGAAGTGGGCAGATTGCTTGAGCTCAGGAGTTTGAGACCAGCTTGGGCAACATGACGAAACCACAGTTCTACAAAAATACAAAAATTAGCCAGGTGTGGTGGCACACACCTGTAGTCCCAACTACTGGGGAGGCAGAGGTGGGAGGATTGCTTGAACCTGGGTGGTCAAGGGTACAGTGAGCTGAGATCACACCACTGCATTCCAGTCTAGGTGACAGAGTAAGACCTTACCTTAAAAAAAAAAAAAAAGGCCCTGTGCGGTGGCTCATGCCTATAATCCTAGCACTTTGCTGAGGTGGGCGAATCACAAGGTCCAGAAATCGACACTATTCTGGCCAACATGGTGAAACCCCATCTCCACTAAAAATACAAAACAAAACAAAAAATTAGCTGGGCATGGTGGTATGTGCCCATAGTCCCATAGTCCCGGGAGGCTGAGGCAGGAGAATCACTTGAACCTGGGAGGCAGAGGGTGCAGTGAGCCGAGATTCCACCACTGCACTCCAACCTGGTGACAGAGTGAGACTCTGTCTAAAAAAATAAATAAAGCTTAAAAAAAAAAGAAAAAGAATAAGTGAATAATACCCAGTTGTACTGGAAGTTGTTTTGGATCACTATAGTCACCGTCCTCCCAGATCAGTGTCATCTGTCCCCACATCCTAGTGAATTCCAACCCAAACGTGTACCTCTTTGAACAGCCATCACTTCCCTGACTCCCACCTCCAGACTGTACTGTACCTCATGTCCATTAACCTGACCACATTTCTCCCTCCTAAGCCCTCCTGTTGGGCTTTGTAGATCCTCTCCAACATCAGCAAACTCCCTTCACCTTCACTTTTTAATCCAGCATCTCAGGGAATAAAGTGGAGGTAATGGGAATGGAGGACAAAGATGGCCCACAAGCTGCACTGAGGAGGCCCAGAAATTAACAACCTCTACTTAGCACAAGAAATGCTGTATGGAGTGAAGACGTGATGGAGACCTTGGTTCCAGTTTTGGTTTCATTTCCTGCCCATAAGAAATTTGTATATAACTGAAAAAACTAGTCTCACTAAGAATGTATGAGCATCAATCTCACCTGTGGGTCCCCAGCTCTGCCTAATAATCTTAATCTGTTTCTCGAACATGTTCCCTCTCCTACTTTCCACAAAACTGTTTTTCATGCCCTCTCTATTTCTTCAAGATTTCAAACTTCCTCGACTCCTCTCACTGCAAGTGATGATCTCACATCATCTGTCAAGGAGGAAAAGACCTGACTGCGTAGGAGCCTCCTTGCTCTTCCAACCAAATTGTAAACCTACCTTCTGTGATGCTATCTCGCCTTTCTCCTCACTGGCATGCAGTGACGGTCCCTCTTCCTGGCATAGGCCAGCACCCCCACATCCCACTGTGCTGCCTCAGGGAGCTGTGCCATTGATGGCCCTTACTGTTTCCTGAAACTCCAACCTCTTACTTCCATTTCCTCTTGGCATGCAAGCGTCATAAGAACAACAGCGCACAGACAGCCTGCTCTGTGCTCCAGGCTCTCCTCCCATCTCCCTTCACAGCCAAGCTCCTCCAGAGAGTTATCCTCACATCTGACTTCTCACTTCACTTTGCTTGGGTTAAGGACCCTTGCTAAGGCCCCTAGTGACCTCCACATTGTTGAACTCTGTGGACATCCATGCCCTCATCTTTCTGCACTTTCATTCAATGTAGCCACCATGTGCTCTTCTCAGGGCTGCACGACATTGGTCTTTTTGGTTTCCTCAAAAGTGCTGGCCCTCTTTCTTACCTCCCGGTTCCTCCTTTTGTGCACCTTGGAATTATTCAGGGCTCTTTCTCTTCTTACATATACAGTGTTCTCTCAGGCAATCTCATCTGTATCTGTGACTTTTGTTGCCTTGAAGAGTGACCTCTCCTTTGAGAACCAAAGCTATACAACCTATTCTCTGCTTCATGTGACTACCAGAAATATCTTCCCAGCAATTTAAACTGAACACGTGCCAAAGTGAACTCTTGATCCTACTCTGATCAAGTCTGAAGCCTCTTTAGGCTTTCCCATGTGGGAAATGGCACCCTCATTCCTCTGGATGTCCAGCAGGAAGTTGGGACACAAGAACCCAGTTCTCCTGATTTGTGGTTGGGGACTAACAGAGGCAGCATTAGTAAAAGCTACATCTGTGTACATAGGAATCCTACTTGTACTGTTTATAAGCCCAACCCGGGAGTCTGAAATCTGCTTTAAAATAATGGAACACTTACTTATCTCTTGATTTTCCACAAAGCAGGGGCCCGAAGTAGTACGTCTCTACACTCATAACATACTTCTTAAAGATGACCTCATTTATCTTCATGTCCACCTTCCTCTGAGGGAATATCACTCTGAACACAGGAGAGGAAGAGATTAGGCGAGGCTGCCTGAACAGAAGTTCAATGCTGCCACGTGATGTTTATATAAACCCAACACTCCCTGCTCAACATGGGGTCTGGGCGTCTACAGACAGAGTGATTCTTCTTTGTCCCAGCTCCTTCCCACCACTGGAGAAGACAGTATGATCTGAACTTGAAAAAAAGACTCCCAGTGGTGTCTTCCATAATGAGAGTGGTGACAAAGCTGAGTCAGATGTTTTGTCCTAGTGCACCCAGATAAAATCATTCCTGCGAACCCCTATGGAAAACCAGTTCTGGGAGATATGAATTAGCTTCTGAGTCCCTTGGTCGAATGTGGCCAGTTATTCAGCCAGGTGCTTTTCTGCAGTGCATGAGCTGCACAGTGGTGTTCAGTAGCTTGGAAAAAGTTCATCCATGCAGAGTCACACAAGGTTTCTTTTTCTTTTCTTTTCTATTTTTTTTTTTTTTTTGGAGACAGAGAGTCTTACTCTGTTGCCCAGGCTGGAGTGCTGTGGCATGATCTCAGCTGACTACAACCTCCGCCTCTCTTGTTCAAGCCATTCTCCTGCTTCAGCCTCCCGAGTAGCTGGGATTACAGGTGCCCGGCACTACACCCAGCTAATTTTTGTATTTTTAGTAGAGACAGGGTTTCACCAAGTTGGCCAGGCTGGTCTTGAACTCCTGATCCTGGGTACACATGGTTTCTATATTACAGGATAGAACTGCTTTAAACTTGCTTAATACTTAAATAAGCAAACTAATTTGCCAAGGGAAGACTTTTTTCCTCCCCCTTTGCACCTATGATTATTGTCAAAAGCAGTATGGGAATCCCTGGTAATATCAAGTCCCCCCATGGCTCTTAGTCAATGTCCAAGACATGGAAGCTGATACAACGAGAGGGGCTGGGATGCTGCCCGAGCTCCACATCATAATGAGAGCCACCTGTTCAAAGTACCACAGAGGAAAACAAAAGCATAGTGGTGAACCTTTTCTTTTAAAATGAAGCACACTTACTTTGGGTCTTGGGAAATGTGTGGGTAAGTGCAGATGCCTCGGCAGTGGAGCTGATACTGGCGGCAAGTCCCTAGGATCTCAAAATTAAAGGTTTGGTCAAAATTCCCAAACTCGTCGGAAGAGAAGTACACCTGCAACGTTACCTCGCTGTTGGCTGGCACGATCCACCGGAAGTGATTCAGTCTGCAAATGACCACACAGGTTTGTAAAGTGAAAGTGCTTCCCTCTGGCCAAGAGAAGACAGGAGAGCTGCCTGGAAGTCCTGTCCTGTTGGGCTAGTGGCATGGTGGCCCCTGGAGCCCCACAGGCAGGACAGCTCTGTTCCCCTCCAGTGCTGTGACAGCCACACCCTCAAGGTGGGCTTTGGCATTGCCCTCCCCGGGTTGCTGGGAGGCCAACCTGATGAATTTCTCCTGGGAGTGCTGCCCGTTGAAATTGTTCAGCTCTATATCTGACAGTGGGGAAATGGTTCCAGCAAGTCTCCCCGAAAGGGCCTTCTTGGTTAAGGTCATGCGACTCTTGTCCTTCTGAGTCTCACAGACTTGGTCTATCTTTTCTTTCACTTTCTGTCTGCCTGCCTTAGATGAGCTGGTCTGCTCCTCTTGAGCCTTAAATAAAAATGAGCGTGAGTCTTAAATATTCACTTTTTGTACACACAAACAGAAGACAAAGATGGCTATAACATGTCTACATGTCTGTCATCTGGGGAGATGGTTCTGCAGGGTCAGGATGCCTAGAGCAGGGCAGGGTCTAATCTTGGGTAGCAACAAGACCGGTGCATTCCTTGGTACCCTAGTCCCTCAGGAGGAGGATAAAACACTAGAGAGAGCTTGTAGCTGGAGGGTGTGTGTGGAAGTCATCTTAGTTCCTGGCAGTACCCACCATGGCCAGCAGGGCTTGTAGTTTTCTTGGCACCGCTAAGCCAATTACCCCCATCTGCTTGCTGTCTACTTCCTAATACTTTGTTGACATATACCCCTCACCACTAGCTCTCTCCCATTCTCTTTGTTCTTAAGAATTACACATGAATAGAAAATCTTACTGTTTCTAGAGAGGTAGAGATAAATGTGATTAATCTGATATGTTTAATAAGACGTTTCCATTTTTCTAGTGGTATTTTCATGTTTCCTGATAAAAAAAATTTTTTTGCCTTTTGTTTATCATTTCCACCTTTAAATTTTTTTTTTTTTACTTTTTATTATTTTTTGAGACAGAGTTTTGCCCTTTGCCCAGGCTGGAGTACAATGGCGTGATCTTAGCTCACTGCAACCTCCACCTCCTGGGTTCAAGCAATTCTCCTGCCTCAGCTCCCAAGTAGCTGGGATTACAGGCAGTCATCTACGACTGGCTAATTTTGTATTTTTGGTAGGGACAAGGTTTCTCTATGTTGGTCAGGCTGGTCTCAAATTCTCGACTTCAGGTGATCTGCCCGCCTCGGCCTCCCAAAGTGCTGGGATTATAGGCATGAGCCACCGTGCCCAGCCCCATTTCCACCATTTTTTTTTTTTAAAGAAAACTTTTAAGAGTTGAAGGACTGGTACAGTAATAACTAGTTTTAACAGTTGTCACTTTTTCTCCCGAGCCATTTGAAGATATATTGCAGACAGGATGACTCTTTGCCTCTAAATACTTAGACCTCCTCAAGCAGGTACTGTCTCTGCAATCCTGCATCATACTATCATCACACCTAAGAAAATGAACACTAATTCCACACTACTGGTCTGGCATACAGTCTATATTAAAATTTTCCTATTTGTCTCAGGCATGTCTTTTATAGACATTTTTCCCCCAATAAATACCTAATCAAAGTTCCTATATTGTGTTTATGTTTCTTTTTTAAATTTTTTATTATTTTTCCATAGGTTACTGGGGGTACAGGTAGTGTTTGATTATATAAGTTTTTTAGTGGTGATTTGTGAGATTTTGATGCACCCATCACCTGACCAGTAAATATTGTACCCTATTTGTAGTCTTTTATCCTTTGTACTCCTCTCACCCTTCCCCTCAAGTCCCCAAAGTTCATTGTATCATTCTTATGCCTTTGCATCCACATAGCTTAGTTCCCACATATCAGTGAGAACATATGATGTTTGCCATTCCTGAGTTATCACAGTTTCTTTATCCACTTGTTGATTGATGGGCATTTGAGTTGGTTCCATCATTTTGCAATTGTGAATTGTGCTGCTATAAACATGCGTGTGCAAGTATCTTTATGACTTCTTTTCCTCTGGGTACATACCCAGTAGTCAGATTGCTGGATCAAATGGTAGTTCTACTTTCAGTTCTTTAAGGAATCTTCACACTGTTTTCCATAGTGGTTGTACTAGTTTACATTCCTATCAGCAGTGTAGAAGAGTGTTTCCTGATCACTACATCCATGCCAACATCTACTGGTTTTTATTTTTATTTTTTGATTATGGCCATTCTTGCAGGAGTAAGGTGGTATCACATTGTGGTTTTGATTTGCTTTTCTCTGATCATTAGTGATGTTGAGCATTTTTTCATTTTGTATATCTTCTTTTGTGAATTGTCTATTCATGTCCTTAGCCCACTTTTTGATGGGATTGTTTGCTTTTCTTCTTGCTGATTTGTTTGACTTTGTTGTAGATTCTGGATATTAGTCCATGTGTGGGGGTATAGATTGTGAAAATTTTCTCCCACTCTGTAGGTTGTTTACTCTGCTGGCTGTTCCTTTTGCTGTGCAAAAGCTCTTTAGTTTAATTAAGTCCCAGTTACTTATCTTTGTTTTTATTGCATTTGCTTTTGGGTTCTTGGTCATGAAATCCTTGCCTAAGCCAAGGTTTAGAAGGGTTTTTACAATGTTATCTTCCAGAATTTTTATAGTTTCAGGTCTTACTAAGTCCTTACTCCATCTTGAGTTGATTTTTGTATAAGGCGCGAGACGAGGATCCAGTTTCATTCTCCTACGTGTGGCTAGCCAATCCTCTTAGCGCTGTTTGTTGAAAAGGATGTCCTTTCCCCATTTGATGTTTTTGTGTGCTTTGTTGAAGACCGGTTGGCTGTAAGTATTTGGATTTACTTCTGGGTTCTCTATTCTGTTCCATTAGTCTGTGTGCCTATTTTTATACCAGTACCATGCTGTTTTGGTGACTATGGCCTTATAGAATAGTTTGAAATTAGGTAGTGTGATGCTTCCAGATTTGTTCCTTTTGCTTGGTCTTGCTTTTGCTATGTGCTATACGGACTCTTTTTTGGTTCCATATGAATTTTAGAATTGTTTTTCCTAATTCTGTGAAGAATGATGGTGGTACTTTGATGGGAATTGCACTGAATTTGTAGACTGCTTTGGCAGAATGGTCATTTTCACAATATTGATTCTACTCATCCATGAGCATGAGATGTGTTTCCATTTGTCGGTATCATTTATGATTTCTTTTAGCAGTGTTTTGCAGTTTTCCTTTTAGAGGTCTTTCCCCTTCTTGGTTAAGTATATTCCTAAGTATTTTATTTTATTTTTGCAGCTATTGTAAAATCAGGAACTACTGAGTTCCTGATTTGATCCTCTGCTCGGTCACTGTTGATGTATAGAAGAGCTACTGATTTGTGAACATTAATTTTGTATGCAAATGCCAAGTATGCTCCTGTTGGTAAGGTGCAACCCATGGTGAACTGCATTCTTCTCTATGCAGCCTGCAGTCACCTGACCTGTGGGCCAGTGTTCAGGCTATTAGTGTCTTCTTTCCCAACAACCTTTCACCTAGTGCTTTTTGCATCCTTTGATGATCATTAATCAATTATTTCACCAGGGATAACAAACAGTAATTTTCAAGTTCAACCAATTTTTCTATATTTTTAAGCTGTCGGTCTTCTAGAATAAAGAGTTTTCATTTGTCTACTGGGGAGGAATTAAGTTTCCTTCTAAAATGATAGGTTAAACAATTATTTCTTTTTCATGGCTTTCTTTCTTTCTTTCCCTCTCTCTTTCTTTTCTTTCTTCCCCTCCCTCCCCCCTCCTTCCCTTCCCTCCCTCGCTCCCTCCTTCCTTTCCTTCCCTCCCTCCCTTCCCTTCCCATCCCTTCCTCTCTCTCCCTTCCCTCCTTCCTTCCTTCCTTCCTTCCTTCCTACCCTTTCTCTCTCTCTCTTTTTTTTAAAGACAGGATCTTGCTATATAGTCCAGGCTGGAATGCAGTGGCACCATCTTGGCTCACTACAAACTGCCTCCAGGCCTCAGGTGATCCTCCCACCTCAGCCTCCTGAGTAGCTGGGACTACAGGAGCATGCCATTATGCCTGGCTAATTTTTGTAGAGATAGGGTTTCACCATATTCCAAGGCTGGTCTCAAACATCTGGGCTCAAGCAATCCACCCAGCTCAGCCTCCCAAAGTGTGGGCATTACAGGCATGAGCCACAGTGCCAGGCCAGCCAATTTTCAAAATAAGAGGTTGATGGCAATTTTTTCTTCTTTATCTTTGTAATTTGAAATTTCACCAGGGATTCTCTGCTTGGGTGAGGCATGCCCACCGATGCTACTCATCTCAGATGTTGATTTCCTACCTACTTGTAAATTGAGGTTTGGGGTAGTCTCTGCCACCAATTTACGTATAGGCAGGACCTATAGGTGAAGTTACGAGCTCTCTTTGCTGATGTGCATGGTTTGTAGAAGGCTGTGTGCAGAGATTCAAATTGTGGGCCACCCTTCTCCTCTGGGAATAAAAAAACCTTCTATAATTTTAAATATTCACACTCTCTGCATATTATTGGTCAAATTTATTTTTCTTGTAATGTTTTCTATTAATTGCATATATTTTTTTCTATTTCTGCACAATTTTATTTTGATTATTTATATTTTAATTGAGCTGGAATGTAGTTTACTGTATTGTGTCAGGCTAGGACATAAACAGTGACCTTACCCAAAACCTCCAATCTTCCCATCCTAATTTCTTTAATAATTTATCCTTTCTGTAATGACGTGTGCCCTTAACTTGTGTGTGTTGATTCTTGCATTCTTACACACTGTCCAAATCACCTTAGCTTCAAAATACATTTTTATGTTTTTAAAACGATTAGATCTTTTTAAAAGTGCTAGCTTTGCTTATTTTTTATTGTGGGTGTGCTGAAGAGTAATTTGACAAGTTCCCTAAACTCTCCCATGGGAACTGCAAAGGTTGTTAGGTGAGAATCAATCACTGTCAGTCTCCTCTTGGGACGCAGGACAAGTCAGACCCAGGGAAGGTGTAGTTCAGGGATGCTCACATGAGGTTTTCAGGGAGGATCCCCAACAAGTTGAGGGAAAAGAACTCAGTGAACAGAACACCTCATGCCAGGCTGTTTTCGGTCTGGTGGAGGGTGACCTTCTCTCCCTGCCCGCTGAAGTCCTGCCAAGGTGAGGAGAATAAACTGCTCATGCATTACCTTTGTAGTGTTTGTGAAGGCCAAAAGGTCTGATTCTATTTCCATTTCTTTTCTTTCATCGAGAGACACGTCTTTGGATGGTGGGATCACAAACACAAAATGCCCCAGGGTGTCTGTCCTGGACAAAGGCAGCCGTTTCACAGGGTAGGAGACGATTGAGAATAAGGCAGGAGGCGGAATGGGTGGTCCGGAGGAACCCAGACCCAAGACATCTAGGATCTAAAGGAAAGACCCATTGTTAATTTCCTGTGCAAAACCCTATGCCTCTCTTACCATAGCCTTTGTCACACTTTATCTGCCTTCACAACGGGACTGTAAACTCCATTAGGACAGTTAGCAGGTGGATATGGCACACTGCCTAGCACATAGTGGGCAATCAATAAACCTCTGTTTAATGTGAAGAGACCAGCTCTTAAGGTTCTAATGTCCAGAGTATAGAATTGTTCCACCTATTTATTTTCAGATTCCATATTCATTTTGTTTTTGCCTTAAATGTTCCTTCCTTCCAAAGGTGAAAGAAAGTTGGGATGGGAGCAAGTCAAATACAGCAAAGAAAATAATAAAGCAAAGGTTCTGGGACTGGGATAGAGAAGGGGAATGAAGAGAGAAGTGAAAACAACCTGAGAGGGAAAACATGGATTCCTCCAGCATTTTCCCATTCTGCTCTCATATATAATGCATGAGTAATTTCCAGAGCAAACGGGTTAAAATTTTCACAGCTACTTCCCACCTAGCATGTAAAGACCCTCAGAATAAGCACGTTACCCCTAGACTAACAGCCGTTATCACAGCAGTCAAGCTTACAGCCCACCTGAGGGCCCAGCCTTTGGACCACTGGACCTACGAGGCCCAGCAAATAACTAAATATCTTCATGTAATCCTGTGCTTCTCCTCCTACATGCCAAGGAGCTAAAGGCATTTCCTGACTAATATGCAGCTGAGTGAACTCCCAGGATTTAGAATGTCTATGAGGAAAGGCAAGAATGATTTGTAGCAATTGTTGAGTTACCAGAGCCAGGGAGTTCTTCAAGCAGCAGTCTAGCCTATGATTTGGAAGGCAGAATGTATAAAAAAAGGAAAGAAGATGTTCTTGTTATAGTCCTTAAAAACAACAACTCATTTCTGCGGAAAAAAAAATCACAATTCCTTAGCTACAGCTGGCCTGAGGAGAAACTGGGAAGGGTGTAGAGCTGGTTTGTGTGTCCCCCAGCTGTTCCTCCCTCTTTTGGTGCCACCTGGGACCACTGTGGCAAGGCTTTTACTGTGGGGCTGCAGCACATGGAAGTCACATGGATCGCATGGATGACTCTGATCCTCCCGTCATCCCTGACCTGCTGTGTATCGACTCTAGTCTCTGCTTTTAAAAGCTGGCTCACGCCTGTAATCCCAGCACTTTGGGAGGGTAAGGCAGGTGGATCATTTGAGGTCAGGAGTTCGAGACCAGCCTGACCAACACAGTAAAACTCCGTCTCTAGTAAAGATACAAAAAAATGAGCTGGGCTTGGTGGCACAGGCCTGTAGTCCCAGCTGCTTGGGAGGGTGAGGCAGGAGAATTGCTTGAACCCAGGAGGCTAGTGAGCCGAGATCACAACACTGCACTCCAGCCTGGGCGACAGAGCGAGCCTCCATCTCAAACAAAACAAAACAAAACAAAACACAAAACAAAACAAAACAAAACAACAACAAAAACCTTGTACCTAGTTTGTGATGAATGAAACCAGAGGGCAGCAAACTGTGGTGCCCTGGCTAAATCTGGCCTGCTACTTTTTCTAAATAGACTTGAATTGGAACACGGCCATGCCCTTCCAGTTACGCATTGTTGGTGGTCACTTTCACCCTTTGAAGGCTGAGCAGAGTAGTTGTGATACAGGCAGTATCACCTGCAGCCTAAAATACTTTCTAGTCCTTTACAGAAAAAGCCTGTACCTGGACAAAAGGCTATAGTAAGCCTCTCCTCCAAACTGCTCGCAAAGGTGGCTTTTGGATATACGATACTTTTGTTTATAGGAACGAAGAGCTAATAGGATAATTTCTGTCACTGTGGGAGGCCTGTGGGAAAAACATTTTGGGGTGGATGGGTCTCTTGCTTCACCCCAAAGCCTCACTTGCCTTGTCATTCTGTAGCACCCATATTATCAATATTAAAAATCAACCGTATAAGTGGCTTTCTGTAAGGTTGGATGGACTCATTTAGATGTGTGACACTTTCTGTGAATTTTCTTTTGCCAAGTAGGAAAGGCGCTTTAGTCATTACTGTCTTAATTCCAAGGGGGGCATCAGAGATGAATGAAGTTGAGGGGATATGGGTTTCAGGTAGGGAGAAGCCCCTCTGATGATATTAGCACAGTGCCTGCTACCTGACTTGTGACTTCCCCATCCTGGAGGGTCCGTACCTGCTCCCCTTTGGGAAGCTTGTCACTCTCTAGCGCCTGCTTCCAGCTCACACCTTCAAAGTCTGGTGTCTGGATGCTGAGGAAGGGCACGCCCAGGTCCTTCTCCTTCTTCCCTTCGTGGTCCTCCTCCCCTGCCCCCTCCCAGTCGCTCCGCTCCTCCAGAGCTCTCAGCTTCTCCAGGCGCTCCCGCACTGCCTTCTCCCTCTCCAGGCGCTCCTTCTCCAAGCGCTCCCTCTCCCGGTCCCTGCGGCCCCTGCGCACACCGGAGGGGACCTGGCGCTGGTCGTCAGGCTCATGGGGCACCTCCTCCATCCCCATGGGAGGCAGCTGGACTCCCTGCTTCCGGTCCCAGTACATGAGGATATTCTGGACATCCTTCAGCGTCAACTCATAGGCCTTAAACTTCTGAGCCAGTTGCTTTTCGGGGTCCTTCGAGATGTCCCCCTCGCTGTCCTCTTGATCCTGGACAAGAGGAAACCCATGCACACTGACGTCGGTCATGTTCTTTTTCTTCTTGTTTAGCTCTTCCTTGTCAGATGTTGTTTGTTCCCTAGCAGATATTTTCCTTTCCACTGTCTCTGTCTTGACATCCGCTTTGGTGGAAGGAGGAACCTAGAAGGCACAACACAGAAAAGATGCGTCAAACAAGGGGGAGTAAATGCATAAGGAGCTGCAAAAGGACGTTTTGTTTCATGAGAAGGCCTTCGAGGATGCGGGCACCTCCTGTGCACACTAAGGTTGTCCTGGGAATCATCCTGGGGGCTTTTATCTAAATATTCATTCCATGGTCCTTCTCTGTTCAAGATCTGGCTGGGTCCTGGCATTGTGCCTTTTGGAAAAGGTGCAGAGTGACTTTGATTTGTACTCCCAGTTGAGAGGTGCTGTTCTGAAGGATCGAGGGGAAAAGACCAGCAAATGCAAGCCATCTGCAGCTACCTCAGGTGCCCTGGGATGGGCCATAGCATGTAGGGGTCCAATCCCGGCTGCACTGCTTGGAGCTGTGACCATGGGAGAGGACTTAGCCTCTTTCCATCTCATCTGTAGAATGGAGACAGCTATATTGATACCTACTCCAGAGGACCCCTGAAGATTAATTGTGTGACTGCATGTAAACAGCTTACAACACTGCCTTTGCAGCTATTAAAACTACACAGGTATTATATACAATGGGCATTTTTGGGAACAAATGGGAGTTTAGAATCTGGCTGCACCTCAAGATTTTAAGATATGCATTTATCTAATGCACTGGGCATACAGAAACCAACTTTACTCTTTTTCTTACTGCTCTTTTAAACTTGCTTTGTGGGCTCTGATTTTGTCCTCCCCTGGATGAAATCCTCGGGTAGGTTCCATAGTTTTTTGGGTCATTCTTTGATGATACTATACAAAGTCCAGTCCAGTCTAGTGACTGCTCTCTGCAGTGCAGCCCAGTGTCCCCCTTCCCAGGTCTAGCTCTGCTCCTCTCTAACTTCAGGCCAAGGTGAGGCTTGGAGACGTGAATGACCAGGGCTGGCTTTTTCCCTCATCTGGCTGCCCTTCCTCCTTCTCTGCTCCTCCATCTCCACCACAGCCTGGGGCGGTAGCAACACCAGAGACGGGCACAGTGTCTCCTGCGGGGGAGGCAGGGACTTGGCTCCTACTCCTTCATGCTTTGCCAAGACACCTGGATTTTTCATGGAAGGTGGAGCCCAGTGAGGGAGGGACTTGCACTTGTAAGACTGTGGGAGCCCAGCATAGAGCAGCCGGAGGCTGACAATACACTACGAGGAATACAGATGATTTTAACAAATTCATCAGTGGACCTGAGCAAGGAGATGCAGAAAGAAAATACACACACTATTCAAACACAAGTGGAACATTCACCAACACCAATCACCTATGAGGCCACACAGCAAGGCTCCACAGATGCAAAGGATCAGTATGACATAGGACGTGCACTCTGCAGATAGTAATCAAAATCAGAACTCAAAAAGAGAAGGCCAAATGAAGCTGTTCATTTGGAAACTAGAAAATATACTTTGAAATAATTCATGGATTAAAGAAGTAGCCATAAAGGATAGTAGAAAGTATTTAGAATTGAACAGTGAAAACACTGAATAGCAACAACTGAGGAATATAAAAAATAATGTTTGGAAGTGTATATGTCTTTACATGCTTTTATAACTTTTCTTTTCTTTCTTTTTTTGAGATAGGTTGGAGTGTAGTTGTGCGATCACAGCTCATTGTGGCCTCAATTTTCTGGGCTTGGTGATCCTCCCACCTCAGCCTCCCAAGTAGCTGGGACTATAGGTGTGCACCACTATGCCCAATTAATTTTAAATTTTTTTTGTAGAGACAGGGTTTTGCCTTGTTGCCCAGGTTGGTCTTGAACCCCTGGGTTCAAGTGATCCACCCATCTTGGCCTCCCAAAGTGTTGGCATTACAGGCATGAGCCACTGTGCCTGGGGCCTTTTATAACTTTTCATAAATTGGAAAATAAAAATGATTGAAAATTAATAAGGTAAGCATCACTTCAAGAAGTTAGAAAAAGAACAGAATAATAACACAAATAAAGTAGAAAGAAGGGGCCAGGTGCGGTGGCTGATGCCTATAATCCCTGCATGTTGGGAGGCCAAGGTGGGCAGATCACCTGAAGTCAGGAGTTTGAGACCAGCCTTTCCACCATGGCAAAACCCTGTCTCTACTAAAAATACAAAAATCTGCCAGGCATGGTGGTGGGCACCTGTAATCCCAGCTACTTGGGAGGCCGAGGCAACAGAATCACTTGAACTTGGCAGGCGGAGGTTGCAATGAGCTGAGATCATGCCATTGCACTCCAGCCTGGGTGAGAAGAGCAAAAGTCTGTCTCAAAAAAAAAAAAAAAAAGTAGAAAGAAGGATATTATTTAAAAATAAGAACAGAAGCTAATGAAACAGAAAACATGCAGTGAAGATAATCCACAAAGGCAAAAGTTATTTCTTTGGAAAAATAATAAAAATGACAAACTTTTAGTAAGGTTGATTGAGGAAAATCAAAGAGAAGGGTATAAATAAACAACATGTGTAATGATCGAGAGGAAATAACAGAAATAATAGAAGAATAGTAGAGATGATAGAAGAGGTCAAAAAGATAGTAAGATAAAACCATTCATTTCCTTATGTCAAAAAATTTGAAAATCTGATAAAATTTATACTTCTTCAGAAAATCATGGATGACAAAATTAACTCGCAAAGCAAAAGGTAAGCTGAATAAACCTTTAAGCCCAAAACAAATTGATCCAATAATGTAGTATGTAACCTATTGTGTGATCCTACAAAAGAAGAAGAAATACAACCATGTCAATAGATGCAGAAAAATCACTTGATAAAATTCAGCACCCTTCAGTAGAAAATCTTTACAAAATGTTTTAAAAACCCATGTCTGAAAGCACTGGAGAGCCATAAAGGCAGTAATGAGTTTCAGGCTAAGATCTTGGAGAGGAGAGAAATAGAGAGAAGCAGGCCCAGGGTTTGGGGTTGCTTTTCCCTTGAGGGCATTTGTAGCTGACAGTGTGGCTGAGAAGGTGAGCAAAGCTTTTGATAGACTCGTGGGGCTGGGGTTCAAATATTAGACTCCAGTCCTGCCAAGGAAAAGAGGTCCTGGTAAATCCCCTGGGGCCTTTGAGTTAAGACTCTGAACGGCTCCATATTAGGAATAAGGGTCAATCTGTCCTTTGCAGGGACATGGATGGCGCTGGAAGCCATTAGGAACAGAAAACCAAATAATATGTGTTCTCCCTCATAAGTGGGAGCTGAATGATGAGGACACATGGACACATGGGTGGGGGGACAAAACACACTGGGGTCTGTCGGGGGTTGAAGGGTGGGAGAAGGGAGAGCATCAGGAAGAATAGTTAATGGACGCTGGGCTTAACACCTAGGTGATGGGATGATCTGTGCGGCAAACCACAGTGGCACACGTTTACCTATGTAACAAACCTGCACATCCTTCACGTGTACCCCTGTACTTAAAATAAAAGTGGGGGAAAAAAAAAAAAAGGTCAACCACTGAAGCTCAGTTTAAAATGATCTCAATCCTGATTGAATCAAGATTTCTAGTGCTCTTAGCCTAGCTGACTGCCAGCATCAAACAGTGGTTCTCTCTGGAGGGGGACAACACTTTCCAGAGCCTCAAAAAGTTTTTTTCCATTCAATATCTGGCCCTTGATAAAAACCTGGGTTGGGCATTGTGGCTCATGTCTATAATCCCAGCACTTTGGGAGGCTGAGATGGGAGGATTGCTTGAGGCCAGCAGTTCTAGACCAGCCTGGGCAAGCAAGACCTCCATCCATAAAAATAAAAATAAAATAACTTGGCACCTAAAGAGACAAGACCACGTGACCAAGAGCAAAAGACAGACAGGAGACCAGACTGCTGGGGAATCTATGTATGGCACTATCAGACAAGGACTTTAAAATATATTTAATACACTGAGGGAATTAAAACACTATTGAGAATTGAGAATTTTGAAGAGAACTAGAAACAATAAGAAAAGAATTAATGGATTCTTAATGCAGTAACAAAATGAAAAACTGAAATGAAGTCTGAGTAGCACATTAGACATTATTGAAAAATAGACAGTGAACTAGGCAATACATCAGAAGAAAATATTTCATATAAAGAGAGGACAAAAATATGTAGAACATAGAATAAGCACAACAGACATGTATCACTGTGAAAAGTTTGCAAAATGGCCTAGCACATGTATGACTGGAATCATAGAGGGAGAGGGGAGAAAGAATGAGGAGAAGAAATCTGGAAAAATTATTGGCTAATGGTTCCCAATCCACATATTCAAGAATCACTATAAACCCCAAGTAGGATAAAATACAAAGAAAACCACACGTAGGTGAATCACAGTAAATTACTGAATGAAGACACAACACCTTAAAGGCATTGAGATCTTAAAGACAAACACAAATATCTTAAAGGCAGTCAGAAACAGAATGAGGTAGGAGGCAGGTTTCAGATGCTGGACCAGATCGAGGACTTGCTAAAACAGGGCAGGGGTGGAAGCAGCTTTCCAACCAGACATACCCACCAGTGTGCCGTGTCAATATATCATCGCAATGGCAATACCCAGAAGTTACCACCCCTTTCCATGGCAATAACTCAATGACCCAAAAGACCTCTTCCCTAAAATGTCTCATAAACTGCCCCTTCATCTGCATGCAATTAAAAGGGTATAAATAGGACTGTAAACTGTCCTGAGCTGCTACTCTCTGTCTTCGGGGTAGCCCTGCTCTGCAGGAGCAGTCACAGAGCTATCACAGTGCCTCAATAGTGCTGCTTTCTTCCACCTCCAGCTTGCCCTTGAATACTTTCCTGGGCAAAGTCAAGAACCCTCAGGGCTAAGCCCCACTGTGGGACTCACCTGCCCTAAATCAAGACTAACGTGGAAGAAGCACAATAATGCTGACAGCCGACATCTCAACAGTCACAAGGAAGGCAAAGATAGAAAAATAATATCATCGAAGTGCTGAAGAAAAAGGCTGGTAACCTAGAGCCCTGCCTAGAAAAAAACACTCTTTAAAAATCAAGGTGAAGTAAAGACATTTCGAACAAGCAAAACTTGAGTAATTTGTTGCCAAAGAAACTACACCCCCCCAAAAAAAACACCAAAGAATGTCCTTTAGGTAAAAGAAAATGGATACAAAAGATGTAGAAAGGAATTAAAAGAGTGTCTAGAAGGGTACTGAGAAATGTGTATTGATAAATATCGATAAATGGGCATTTAGGTAAAAATAAATGCATTTTGATTGTTTTAAAAAATAACAGTAATGTCTGTGTATTATAAAATATATAGCAAGAATTCAAATACATAACAACAATAGTATGTAATTTAGAAAAGGGCACTTTGGGAGGCTTAGGCGGCTGGACTGCTTGAGCCCAGGAGTTTGAGAACAGCTTGGGCAACATGGCGAAACCACATTTCCAAAAAAAAAATGTAGCCAGGTGCAGTGGTGCACCCCTGCAGCCCCAGCTACTCAGGAAGCTGAGGTGGGAGGATTACCTGAGCCTGGGAGAGATCAAGGCTGCAGTGAGTGGTGACCACGCCAAGCTCTCTAGCCTGGGTGACAAAGTGAGACCCTGCCTCAAAAAAGAAAAAAAAAAAGAAGATAAATGTGGACTCCTGCATCTTCAGAAGGAAATACTTCAAGGTGGTGGTTGAGGAAAATAAAACTCTTTCTAGTCTATTAACACACTAGGTAGTCAAGTGATTAGACAGATCAAACTCCCACTAGGCTTTGTTCAATCTTTAATAAATAACATCCAATACAAAACAAATCATCGATCCAAAATCTAAACATAAAGGTAAACTTTGTTTTTAAGGAATAACACTTGGGATAAAATTTCCTTTTATAGATTTGGAGTAAGAAATGATGGCTGGCAAGGGCTTATTTAAGGGAGGAAGGCAAGCTGAGTGGGACAGAATTGGGTTTAAGATCAGCTGGAGGGTAGAGAGGAGGATTCTGGACAGAGAAAGAAGGAAGCAAAGAAAAGTCTGGAGGAGAAACAAGGACAATGGCCAAATGCAAGGCTTTCTTCTTTTACAGTGAGAAACCATCATTCATTTGTTTAAAACAAGATTAGATTGGCTGGGCATGATGGCTCACACCTGTAATCCCAGCACTTCGGGAGGCAGAAGCAGGTGGATTACCTGAGGTCAGGAGTTCAAAAACAGCCTGACCAACATGGTGAAACCCCGTCTGTACTAAAAAATGCAAAAATTAGCTGGGCGTGGTGGCAGACACCTGTAATCCCAACTACTTGGGAGGCTGGGGCATGAGAATCACTTGAACCTGGGAGGTGGAGGCTGCAGTGAGCAGAGATTGTGCCATTGCACTCAGCCTGGGCAACAAGAGCAAAACTCTGTCTAAAGAAAACAAAACAAAACAACACCCCCCCCAAAAAAAAACCAGTATCAGATTTAATTGAAGTGTACTTTTTTTGGTCAGATTTTTGAAACAAAAATTTTAAGAGATAACAAGCTTTCCAATAGGACAGAGAAGACTGGAGCAGGAAGGGAAATTAGAGATCATCTAGCGATGAGATAAGGAAACGTTGGCCCAGAGGGTATATGACAAACTCATAGCTGCACAGATTAGTTTTTGAGTTTCCAGACTGACAGATTTATTTCTCACTTCCTGTCCTGTCTCCCATTATAGCTGGTTCTGTGATTTTTTTTGGTCCAATATCCCTTTATTTTTCCCATCCTCTATTCTTGCTCTGTGTAACACCTCTTATTCCAGGAGTAAGTAGCTGATTCAGAACTGACCAGCCACAGAATGGCATCCTCCTGGCCAAGGAGACTGGTTCACAGCAGCACATGGCACTCTCCAGTGAGAGTGAGAGCCAGCACCGTGGCCAAAATGGTGTTTTAACGAAGCACTCCTTTTCAGCTGGGTTTGGATCTGGGCGAATCTAAGCCAGAACTTTCGGGGCTCTCATATGGAGAGCATCAGTCAGAGAGCAGAACCGGCACAGGTGAGACAAGCAGGCAAAGAACTCTGCATGGGGGCTTATAGTTCTGGTGTGTGGGGATGAACAACCAGCAATATAACTCCCTGAGACTCTAGAGACTAAACAAATTAGGCAGTTTGTAAAGGGGGTGTTGAAACTTGGAATAAGAGAGTTGCATAAAGTGAGTCCTCTTTCCCCTTTTTTGTGGCTTTACACTGAAGACAGTCATGGCAGTGATAGTAGCTGATGGCTGCATCTCAACAGAAAAACCCACCAACCGGGCCAAGCGTGGTGGCTCACACCTCTAATCCCAGCACTTTCAGAGGTTGAGGTGGGAGGATCACCTGAGGTCAGGAGTTCGACACTAGCCTGGCCAACATGGTGAAACCCTGTCTCTACTAAAAATACAAAAATTAGCCAGACATGTTGTCATGTGTCTGTAGGCCTAGCTACTCAGGAGGCTGAGGGAGGAGGATGGCTTGAACCTGGGAGGCGGAGGTTGCAGTAAGCCAAGATTGCACCACTGCACTCTAGCCTAGGTGACTGAGCAAGACTCCGTCTTGGAAACAAACAAACAAACAATCAAACCAACCAACCAACCAACCAACCAATCAACCTCACCAAACTTCATTCTAGAGGAGCCGGAGAAAGAAGTTCTGGGGCATTCAGAGCCTCCAGAGAGTGAAGGGGGGACCTCAGGAAGAAGAGAGAGCCAGAGAAGAGGAACCCCGAATTTTCTGTATAAGCAGCCTGAATCTCTGGCTGGATGACTCTTGAACTATGCGTGTGTGGGGCAAACTCAAAGCAATTTGTAATCAAGGTTTAAAGAATGGAACTGACATCTTTGTAATTAAGGTTTAAAGAATGGAACTGATATCTTAGTCACTGACCACTGCAGATGTGAAACACCAAACCTTGATCCAACCAAGCTTAATTGTCTTTTAAACCTAAAATACCAACATTCTTTGGAGAACCATAATACAATACAGAGTCTACAACATAACATTAAAAAATTCCAGGATATGATACAAAATTACTTGACATATGAAGAGTCAGGAAACTGTGACAAATTCTCAGAGTTTCAGTCAACCTATGCCAACCCTGAGATGACTCAGACAAGAACTATATGCCGTTATTCTAACTATGATCAGTAATGCAGAAGGAATTCTAAGCAGATAAATTGAAAATTTTAAAAGAACCAAGTGGAAATTTTAGAACTGAAGAATATAGTATCTGAAATAAGAATACAGGATGGAACAAGCCATGAATTTTCATATATGTGAGTAAATAAATGTTATATTTTAAAAGTTTTTTGAATAGGGTTTTCTGTGTCTCTTTCTTCTGCTGCTGCTTTTTTTTTTTTTTTTTTTTAAGGACAGGGCCTTGCTGTGTTGTTTCCAGGCTGGATTCAAACTCCTGAGCTGATGCAGTTCTCCTGCCTCAGCCTCCTGAGTAGCTGGGACTACAGGTGCATACCACCTCAGATAGCCTGAACTGAGTCCTCTGTTGCCTGCAGTTTAAAGATTCCTGACGATGTATCCACTGGAGATTGTGCTTTTGCTAACATTACTGTTGCTGCTAGGCAACTGCTTAGAGCCTTTCTAGTCAGAGTGTGACTCGAGAGCCAGCAGCATGAATGTGACCTAGGAGCTTGTTATAAATAGAGTCTCAAGCCCCAGCCCAGACCTACTGAATTGGAACTTCTCTGTGTATTAACAGGATCCCTGGGTGATTTGCGTGCATATTAAGATTTGAAAAACTGATAATAGAGAAAATCAGAAACACCAGTAGATTTCATTTTATAGGATAAACAGTTAAAGAACAGTAGGCTACTAGATGGAAGGAAATCTTCTGATTAGAAAGGTAAAAAGAGGCCGGGTGTGGTGGCTCATGCCTATAATCCCAGCACTTTGGGACACCAAGGTGGGTGGATCACTTGAGTTCACGAGTTCAAGATCAGTCTGGCCAACATGGTGAAACGTTGTCTCTACTAAAAATACAAAAATTAGCCAGGTGAGGTGGCGGGTGCCTATAATCCCAGCTACTTGGGAGGCTGAGACAGGAGAATCGCTTCAACCCAGGAGGCAGAGGTTGCAGTGAGCAGAAATCGTGCCACTGCACTCTAGCCTTGGCAACAGAGTGAGACTTGTTTCAAAAAACAAAAAAGAAAGGCAAAAACAATCCACAAAGGAAATAAAAATGATTCGCCAGGTGCAGTGGCTCACACCTATAATCCCAGCACTTTGGGAGGCTGAGGTGGGCAGATCACTTGAGGCCAGGAGTTCAAGACCAGCCTGGTCAACATGGGGTGGTGAAACCCTGTCTCTATTAAAAATACAAAAATTAGCTGGAGCATGGTGGTGGGCACCTGTAATTCCAGCTATTCAGGAGGCTGAGGCAGGAGAATCACTCGAACCCAGGAAGCAGAAGTTTCAGTGAGCCAAGATCAAGCCACTGCACTCCAGCCTGGGAGACAAAGTGAGACTCTGTCTCAAAAAATAAATAAATAAAAACGTATCTACACACAAAACAAATATTTTTGAGTGTCTTTCTGCCAGGTGGGAAATTCATGAGTGATCAGAACAAAGAAACTATCATTTTAGAGACGAGGCAGAAGAAATGCAAATTCAAACAATAAAAATATTCAATTGTTCACCCATCTAATCTAATCAGCAAGGATTAAAAGGAATGCTAAAACCTATAGCCTGTGAGGTCAGGGGTAAAATACACACCTATCAACCCAGGAATGACATGTTTAGAAATATATCCTAATGAAACAAGCATGGATGTGTGCAAAGATTCAGCCCTAAGTGAGACACTTTTCATGTCTCCACTATGATTTCTTTCCATGGATATTAAACTAATTTGTCAATAAGCAAGAAAAGCAGAAAATTACACTTTATGTTTCTGCAAACTATGCCCTCGTCCTCATTCTGTTTCCAGAACTAGAAGACCAAGGGGTGTGATGACAGAATTACCTCATATCTACATAGTACCACAGCAAGGATAGGCAAGACAGCTGGGGACAGGGGAAGAAAGGAGAGCCCTAGTCTGGGACAGGCTTGAGAATGATTTAGGAGGGGGACTCCCTCACCAGGGCTCCTGAGTGGTCATGGGTGAAGGTGAAGAAGCGGCAGACTCTGGGATTTGGGCCTGGGAGCTGAAAGAAGGGTTAGGGAGGAATATAAGGCCAGGAAGACGTCTGGGAAAAGGCAGCATAGATGATGAGCTTGACGTGGGCCGTGTTGAGTTACCAGTGTCCGAGGGACAACCTGAATTAGTGTCAAGAGCCATGGATGGACTAAGGGCTTGGGAGGCGGTGCAAGACCCAGGAAAGGAGTGCCTGCTTTGGAGTTGGACAAATTGGGCCTGCCTTCACCACCTCTGGCCGTGGGGCCTTGGGCGCATCCCTTAACTGTGCTGCATTTCAGCTTCCTCATCTCTAAAATGATGGTGATGATCATGTCTCCCTCTGTGGGTGTTGTGGAGATTGGAGGTAGATGGGATCTATTCATAGTTCCCAGCAGGGAGTGTCACACAGCAGGAATTCAGTACACAGCAGGTGTTAGTTGTTAAAACATTGGTTTAGCTCTTTTTCATGTGGCACCTGCCTTTCTCTGTACCCTCTTTGGGGCCATCCCTCTGGCTGGAATGCCCTTCACTTTGCTGTGGAATTTGCAAGCTTTTCCTGACTCCCCTCTTCTTCCTCCAACCTATTAGGAATGTCCAGGGAGCAATGAAGTCATGCATGGGATGGGGGTCAGCTTTAGACCAAGTAGGAAGAGACAAAGGCTGAGGCTGGAAACCTGCAGAGTGACTAAGAATGGATGGAGGCGGGTCCAGAAAGAAGCCAGAGAGGAGGAAAGCCAGAAAGGTAGGACTAGGACACTAAGAAAGAAGAGAGATAAAGGAAATGTGGTACATATAGACCATGGAATACTATGCAGCCATGAAAAGGATGAGTTCATGTCCTTGGCAGGGACATGGATAAAGCTGGAAACCATCATTCTCAGCAAACTGACACAAGAACAGAAAACCAAGCACCGCGTGTTCTCACTCATAAGTGGGAATTGAACAACGAGAACACATGAATGCAGGGAGGGGAACATCACACAATGGGGCCTGTCAGGGGGTGGGGGGCTAAGGGAGGGATAGCAGGGGGTGGGGGGATAGGGGAGGGATAGCATTAGGAGAAATACCTAATGTAGATGACGGGGTCACAGATAGAGCAAACCACCACGGCACGTGTATACCTACGTAACAAACCTGCATGTTCTGCACACGTACCCCAGAATTTAAGTATAATTAAACAAAAAAAAAGAAAGAAGACAGATCCAAGGAGGGTATGGTCAACAGTGTGAAGCTTATGGAGGAGAATGTCAAGCAAGTCAAGGACTGATCCGTGCCCATTACATCTGGAAATGGCCAGGCTGGAGCCTTGGATTTGAGGAAGTGGTGGAGCCAGGAGTCAGGACAGGAAAGGGGGAGGCAGGAAGGAGGGGTGATGAGGCAAAGCCGGCAAGCAGGGACAAGCATGAGAGAAAGGAGAGGAATGAGGATGCTGGTCGCGGGCACCAGGGTTGAAGAAGAATTTTTTTTTTTTTTTTTTTTTTCATTTTAAAGGTGGGCAATTCCTGAGCACATCTTAAAAGCCTGTGAGAAGAGAGACTGAAGCCAGAGCAGAGAGGAAAACAGGTGTGCTGATGGTCCGAGACATACAGCAATCCTTTCACGGAGGAAGGAGGAAAGTCTTTAGTCCTTCCCGTTCCCCTTGGCACATCCCCTGGAATCTTCTTTCACTTCCTGACAGCGCATCTTGTCTCAGCAGTTTTTCTTGAGCTTGAGTGTTTTCAAACCAGGCAACCGCATTAGTCCAAGAGTCTCAAGAAGTCCCCCTAGGGAACATGATTGATTGTGTTTTGTGCTAAGCTCAAATGATACACAAGCCTGTCTCCAAATGGATGACTGTGATCAAGTCCTTATCACCTCCATCCACGGTCAACAAAGCACATGCAGAAGTACCTGGCCTGAATCCGGTAGTGCGGTCTGGGGTCGGGGAACGGGGTGGGTGCTCAGGCGGTAGCAACTTGAACTGAGAGTAAAATAGGAAAATCCACACGCTTCTACTTAAAAGTTCCAACAGATTCCAGATGGAGACACCAACGATGGAGTCAGTGGGTATAATGTGAGGTTAACCGTGCGGCAAATAGCGTCTCTTTAAAAGATGAATGAAATGTTGTCTTTTAAAAGCGAGCTTGGGAAGGTAACTTCTGCATAGATTATCCTGAACTTACGCCACATAAGAAAGTGACTTTGTTTAATGGCAAAAAGAATGGCTGAAACACACAGGTACTCAAATTCTCCCTCCTGGCTTCACGTACGAAATCGCCTAGGAGAGGTAGGGATTGGTCGTGGTAGTTCCCTCTTAGGGACCCCCTTTTGTGGTCAGCCTGAGATGTCACAGATTTCCTTCAGGTCAGTATCAGGCATCCCAAATCTGTGCCTAGGCCTGTCTGCTTAGACCCTGCTCCTTCCTGAGCACTCCCTGGTCAAGACCCCTGCACACCAATTTCTCTGCCCTCATGTCTGCCCAGCCACTGTCACTGTCTTTCACTCACCTACTTAGACCAGTCTGCGCCCTGTCTGGAGGCTGGTTATAGTTTCACCCTCAGGACTCGTGGCTGCCCACGCCAGCTGGTCACGACCCTCAGCCGGGATCACCACTGTGGGTGCTCCTTTAGCCACTCGCTGCCATTCTAGTGCCACAGGGGGCAGGGAGATGACTGCTAAGCTTGGCAGGCTGATAAACTGCTGGCCCTTGCCTGCGAGGATACGCTCATGCCGAAGCATCTTACTTGACAGTTGCCAAGGGTATGCTCCTGATTGGACCCACAGGCTCATTGGCTTTGTGGCTTCCTGGGAACACATCTTTAATATTAGCCCATCCCGGGCCCTGCAGGGGGCGGTGGAAGCTGCAAGGGCTGTGGCCAGTGGGTGAGGTCCTGGAACTGCCTTCATTTCTCTGAACCTCACAGGGTGACACAGTTATATTCAGCACAGGCACAGCACTTCACACACAATCAGCCTTGGTCACTTTCCTCCTGCCTTCTGCCCCACCACAAAATCCCAACACGATCAGGCTGATTTCCTGGAAGAGGAATGCACCAGGCTGCCCTCCACTTTTGTCTCCTGGCGAGGAGTGAGTGAAGGGTGTTACCTGCTTGTTCGAGGCTTGAGATTTCTTTAGGGATGGCTCCTCCTTAACGGCTCCCTGCTTTCCTTTTTTGACCCTCCGTTTCAGCTCATCCTCTTCCTTTTGTCGTTCCAGTTCCTGCTGTAGCTTCTTTTCTTGCATCTCCTTTGCCAGCCTCTCCTGTTCCCTTCAACAAACAAGGCAGAGAAAAAAGAGTTCAGGGGCCCCCATGCCCCACCCCTCCACTGCCTGGAATTTCCAGGTGGAGGGACGTTGGGCAGAACTTTCTTGAGCACAAAAAGAAAGAACCAAGTAAGCTGAATAATAGAAGGAAAGGAGAAAGGAAGAGAGGGAAAGAAAAAAAATGACTCCCATCTATGTCTGAATGGTCATTCAGCAAGACTGATTCACTGAAACTCAACTAGGAGGAATTCTCCATTAATATATATTTCGAGTCTGAAAAGCAGCATGATATTAGCACTTAAAAAAAGCAGCTTTCAAAGACTGTTCTGGTATTAGCGCACATGAGGCCCAGCCTCCCACAGCTGAACATGTTTGCTATTCAGACAATAACAAATGGTAGATTTTTTTTTTTTTTTTGAGACAAAGTCTTGCTCTGTCACCCAGGCTGGAATGCAATGGTGCAATTAGCTCACTGCAACCTCCGCCTCCCGGTTTCAAGTGATTCTCCTGCCTAAGCCTCCTGAGTAGCTGGGATGACAGGTCCCCTATGAGATGAATGCCTGAAAGCAACAGCCCTGGTGAAAAAGAAGAGATTCCTCTAAAATCTCAAAGCAACATGCCTGGCTCATCTTTGCATTTTTAGTAGAGATGGGTTTCACCCTGTTGGCCAGGCTGGTCTTGAACTTCCGACCTCAGGTTGATCTGCCCCCCACCTCAGCCTCCCAAAGTGCTGGGATTATAGGCCTGAGCCACCGCACCTAGCCTGAAATGGTATTTTCAAAGCAGTCTCTATGGTGGCTAGCTTAGAGCCAGGGTGCTCAGCCTGAAAGCCATGTTCCCCTCCTCCACCCTCTTTCCCTTTCTGCTGTCAACCAGCTGCTCCTGCCCCTGCTGCTGACAGCACAGAGTGCACCAAAGCCAAGTCCCAAGTACAAACAAGTGAGGGAATGGCACTTTTGAAAACAGTTCACCCAGTTATTTTCATCCAGGAATCCCTAACTGTTTCCGGTTGCCATGGCTCTCTGCCCACTAAAGCCAACTCATCTACTTCATTGTGTGTGTGTGTGTTTGTGTGTGTGTGTGTGTGTGTGTGTGTGTGTGTGTGTATGGTGTGACACAAACAAGTTGTTGCTGCTCTTTGATAATCAGATTTGCATTTTCCAAGTCTACCATGAGATGAATGCCTGAAATCAACAGCCCTGGTGAAAAAGAGTGCCCTCTAGAATCTCAAAGCAGGGTTTTTGGTAACTCTGGAGGACGGGGTATTTCTACAGTGGACCATGCCACAGAAAGATTAGCACACACCCAGCTGGGCACGACGGCTCACGCCTGTAATCTCAGCACACTGGGAGGCTAAGGCAGATAGATCATTTTAGCCTAAAAGTTCGAGACCACCCTAGCCAACATGACAAAAATCTGTCTATACTAAAAATACAAAAAAGAATTAGCTGGGCGTGGTGGTGCATGCCTATAATCCTAGCTACTTGGGAGATGGAGGCAGAAGAATTGCTTGAACCCAGGAGGTGGAGATTGCAGTAACTGAGATCATGTCACTCGAGGCATGATGGAGGCACTCCAGCCTGGGTGACAGAGTGAGACTCTGTCAAAAAAAAAAAAAAAGATTAGGGCATACTGTAGGGGCATGGAGGGCACAAGCTCTTTCAGGTCAGTGGGAGAAGTGTGGAGCTGCAGCAGAGAAGAGAAGGGGTAAATTGCAGGAGAGTATCTAGGCTCTCTCCCTGCAGCACCTGAAATCCCACGGAGCAGGTGGGCAATAGAATCACTGTCCCCTACCCCATCCCTGCAATCTTTGAAGATCTGAGAGCAGAAAGGACACGCCCCACTGCCCCCCAAACCTCTGAGATAGCCCAAGGTGGCAGTCCTAAGTATCCTGGGCACTAGGAGGCATGGGGGGATAGAGTCGTTTCTGCGTGGTTCCCAGTGAGGAGCACAGAAAGTGGCAGAGGGTGAGTCCACCCAGGGTCTCAGGTGAACTGCTCAGGCTGAGGGTCCCATGACTGCTAGACCTCAGGGGATGGGAGGCACCACCCAAGGCCAAGAAGGGGACCCAGGCAAAAGGAGGAAGGGCTGAGATCTGGGGAGCAGTCACTATGCCCAGGTCAAGAGAGTGGACCCTGGATCACCAGCTGTGGATACCGAAGCATCGGGGCAGGGAGCACAGAGACTGATAAGCCACACCTGGGGCGGTGGTCGGAGGGGCCAGCAGGGGCCCCAGGGCAGCACAGGGGCCAGAGGCCCCACCTCCAGGGCCACCCATGACATTACAGCCTGGTCCCAAATGCCCTCCAGTGAGAAGGAAGGGGAGTGGGAGAAACCCTGAATGGTACAGCTGCCAGCACCCTGGATTGGTGGGATGCATCTTCCCGTGCCTTGCAGGTCATCTTCCAGGGCCTTTTGCAGCTGCTGCTGCCCTCCTGGAAGATGGCCCAGGCTCACACCCCAGTCCTGGTCACTCTGTGGGGACGGTCCCGGGGGAACGGCTTCTGCTGTGGCTGGCCCTTGGCCCTGACCTCTTCTTGCGCTCCTGGAGCCCCTGCTGAATCCCCCGATCGAATGTCATTTTCTCCTCCTCAGTCAGGGCATCATATTCGTCCTCATCCATGTTTTGGAGACGCTCCTTCTCTTTCTCAAGAGCTTCCTTATGCTCGCGTTCTGTGAGGGGAGCAGAGAAGGGAAGGTGAAAAGTCCTTCCCAGACTCGCTAGCTGCCTAACTAGGTGGAGGAGGGTCTCAGTGTGGGGCAGCTGGTGCAGTGCCTGGTCTGTGTCATCTCTGCTATGGGGCGGTACCTTCATCCACGCACTTCCACATTGGGGCTCTGTCTGCAGGTGGCTGAACAGTGGCCCCCAAAGATGGCCATATCCTAATCCTCAGAACCTGTGACTGTTGTTTTCCATAGCAGAGGGACTTTGCATATGTGATTAAATTAAAGATCTGGAGGTGAGTAGATTATATTGGATTATATTGGGGGGTCCGATCTAATTATAAAGGTCCTTGCAACGGAGGCAGGAGAAGCAGTCAGAGGTGATGATGTGACAGTGGGAGCAGGGGTTACAGGGCTGCAAGGAAGGGGCCAGGAGCCAAGGAATGCAGGAGGCCTTTAGAAGCCAGAAAAGACAAGAAAAAGAGGCTACCCAACAGCCTAAAAAGGAATGTGGCCCTGCTGAGAAAAATCCAGAGCAATGACCAGGCATCCCTCAGCAGTCATCCAGCCTCCACCTGCCTAGTTTTCCAGAAAGTTCATTTCTTCATAATGATTCATTTGAAAATAATGACGACTTTTCATTTTCCCTGTTATCTTTGGAATGAAATTTCTCCTGTTTAAATTGTGGACTCTTCTCCCCTAAATCACCTGCATTTGAAATGTCCTAAGATAGCGTACAGTCATTCTATTATTACATTAAAATATCATGTTTGTTGAACATGTATGAACACACTGGGCCCTGGGGAAAGCACTTTACATGATCGCTTATTTAATCTCCACAATGGCCCTATGAGGGAGGAGTTATCATTCTTATCTGTGATTATCCCTTGATAAGTGACAGAGAAAGATGTTCAGACTTCTGACCCCAGAAGTGCAAGACAATATATCTGTGGTGTGTTAAGTAACCAAGTTTGTGGTTGCTATGGTGTAAATGTTTGTGTCCCCTCAAAATTCCTATGCTGAAACTTAATTCCCCAAGGAGATGATATTAAGAAGTAAGGCCTTTAGGAGGTGATCAGGTCATGAGGGTAGAGTCTTCATGACTGGGATTAGTGTCCTTATAAAAGAGGCCCAAGGGAGCTTGTTTCAGGACTTAGTGAGAAGATGCTTTCTGTGACCAGAAGGTGACCCTTGCCTGACACTGTTTCTGTTGGCACCCTGATCTTGGACTTGCCAGCCTCCAGAACGGTGAAAAATAAAAGCCTGCTGTTGATATGCTACCCAATCTATGGAACTTTGTTATGGCAGTCTGAACAGACTAAGATGGGGTAATTTGTCACAGCAATGATAGAAGATACATATAACACCCAGTGACTTGACTCATTATGAGCATATGCCACTAACAGGACCATGTGACAGGGCCATTTGCAAACCAAGGGGAATCTCCTTCCCTGCCTGGTGGTTCACACTTAGCACAAAGGCATCAGCTTCTTCCTCACACCTCCCTTGCGCAGCATTCTCACCATCATCCTTGCAAGTCAGAGCTGCGGACTCAGACACCTGCATTTGAGTTCTTTCCCTGCCATTTATCAAGGGGTAATCACAGATAAGAATAACAGAGGGCCGCTGTGGAGATGAAATATGTGATCATGTAAAGTGCTTCCCCCAGTGCCTGGCGCATTCACAGATGCTCAATAAACATGAGATTTTAACATAATAATGCGTGACTGCGTGCCATCTTAGGACATTTGAAATGCAGATGATTTAGGGGAGAGAAGCCCACAATTTAACTGGGAGAAATATCTTAAGATATTATTCTGAAGATAAGCCAGAAAAGGAAAAGTGGTAATTATTTTCAAGTGGATCATTATGGAGAAATGAACTTTCTGGAAAACTAGGCAGCTGGAGGCTGGATGACTGCTGAGGGATGCCTGGTCACTGTTCCAGATTTTTCTCGGGATGAGACTATAAGGAAGCTGACTTTGAGTTCTGTTCAAGGACTGAGACAGCCTAGTGTTTGTAAGTATCTCCTTAATTGGAAAAGTGTTATGATTTGAATAGATTGTGCTAGAAGGGAGAGGTAAGCTGGAGTGAGGAAGGGCAGTTGTATGGCTGGAGCTGAGGCTTCTGGGAGGTGGGGCTCTGATTCCCATGGACAGCGTTACCATCCTCTGTCCTTCAACCCTGCCCTGGGGGACCAAGATTTGCTGGGGCTGTTTCTGACTATATTGGGAACTTAAGCTAACATTACTTTTGTGTGTGTATGCGTGTGCATGTGTGTGTACCTATCTTTCAATTATTACAATTTTTTCCCAGGCCACTGGTACAATGAGGGGAAAAGCAAAGGTTTTAGAATTACATGGACCCGGTTCTCCTACTAAATGGCAATGTGATTTGGCACAAGACTTTTGCTATCCCTGAGCTCTATTTCCCTTTTCTGTAAAATAGGGACAAGATTCACAGGGTTATGAGAATTAAAATGCCCCAAAGTATACAAAATGTCTGTTATGGTGCCTGGTGGGCAGCAGGCTAAGGTGTAGATGTTTTGGAAAATTTATCAGCACCTTGAGTTTTATAAGAAATGCATAGTTGGGCTTAAACAAAACCAACAAGCAAATCAGTTGCCTGAGTCAGGATGTGACCCATAATGGCTATAATTGCAGCAAGGATGGAGGGCGTACAGTGTGATGGGAGGGAAGCAGGAATGCACCTGCTGTCAGCAGAGCCTTCACCACAGAACCTCCCAACAGGCCACTTGTATCCCAGTTCCCTTCCAGCAAAGTAGAAATACAAACTCCTGGCCACGCTGCAGGGCAGAGGTGAGGCGCCAATGGAATAGCAAATGTCAAGTTTCATTTGAGCCCAGTGGGAAGGAAGGAGGCCTTGCCTTCTTGCTCCTTTTTGGCTTTCTCCTGGGCCTTCATGGCTGCATAATCTTGGGCCATGTTGAGAACGTATATATGCTCCCGGTTGCCAATGGCCTTCAGCAGGCAGAGGAGGGCGGCCGCGGCATTCCGAGCAAAGAGTGTGTCGAGGCTGTCAAACACCACCCCTCGGTGGCAGTCACTCAGCTGAAACCAGAGAGAGCAAAGACAGTTACCATGGCCACAGCCTCATTTGTTCTGTTTGTGCTTTGACTGGGACTGCAAAAGGTTCTGCAGACCTACTGGGCCCCAATGCAAACATCATGCCTTTCTGCTTGCTAAATCCAAGGTGCTGTTATAAAATAAAAGGGAAGAATAAAAGTGTTTAATCAGCCTTGGTCTTTTTTTTTTTTTTAATGGAGTCTCACTCTGTCACTCCAGTGCTGAGGCTGTCATGTAATGGTGCCATCTCAGCTCACCGCAACCTCTGCCTCCTGGGTTCAGGTGATTCTCCTGCCTCAGCCTCCCGAGTAGCTGAGATTATAGGCATGTGCCACCACGCCCAGCTAATTTTTGTATTTCTAGTAGAGATGGGGTTTCACCATGCTGGCCAGGCTGGTCTCGAATTCCTAATCTCAGACAATCCACTTGCCTCGGCCTCCCAAAGTGCTGGGGTTACAGGCGTGAGCCACCACGCCCAGCCAGATGGTCTTTATTGTACATATCTGTAGAGTAAAGGATTTATTCTGTCTGTAGAAATAAATGAACAAACAAAAATGTCAAAGGGCCAGTCTGGGAAGATCCATGAGGTACGCAAAAATGAGATGAAAAGGGAAAGATGTTCCCCAGCACAGAGTCACCGGCAGCAGGGGCAGCAGCGGATGGGCCTTCTGTATTTTTCTTAGTGGTCTTACTGCCTTGGAGTATAATGATTTTGGTAACAGTAACCATTGAAGAACAGCCTCTGCCTTACTCAGTGTTACTCAAAGTGTAGCCCATAGTCTGGCCACCAGTGAATGAGCATGAGGTTTTTGATGAGATAAGAAGCTTGTGTCATAATGTAAATGACCTGTGCAACTAAACACATTATTTGGTTCAGCTGGCAACTGAACAGGCACCACAGCCACGTCATTCTTTCTCTGCAGCTGAACTTTGTAGCAAGACTTTGTGATGGAAGAAGCTGTGTAAGCTCCATGTGTCATCAGAGACCAGCACTTGGAGTAGCACAGCCTTACTGGCTTACTTTGGGTCCTTATCCATGTTTCTCAGCCTTTACTCTGGGTGTCTAAAACACTGGCACACTTACGGGAACATTTTGTTCAAATCAGTTGAGAGTGATAGTGCCTTTAATAAAGTAGCAGTGCAAATCTCAACATAAAAAACTTTCTGGTGATGATATTCCTCCTCCTCTGGTAACCTCAAGTCTAATTTTGTTGTATTTAAATGTGCAATTAATACTGTGGCCCTACTAGAAAAACCAAAGCAAACACCCAGCTCCGGCACCTGGTAAGCAATGTAGCTGTGTCTGCAAACCATGAGCAGAAACCGGCTTAAGTGATACCCTCCTCAATCCTGCTGACCTTATTTTCTTGTTGTTAACTGTAGAACAGTGGAAGAAAGACTAAAAATTGGAAACAGCGTTATCGTTTTTCCAACTTTAAAAGCAGTATGTCATTGTTAAATAATTGAGAAATGTATAAAGAAGACTAAAATTCTATAATCCTGCTACCCAAAGGTAACCTCACTTAACATGTATTTTAAGAGTTTTCACTATGTGTGTAATATACATTTACAAATATTTATGTAGGATGTTATTATGTTTTAGCCACTATTTCCTAGTTACCTCTTTTGAACTCAGTAACATTGAAAATACGTTTCTGAAGCAATTAACATAGCTCCAAATTCTAACTTTGAGAATGGCTCCACATTGGAATTTTTAACACACCACTCTGTTTCTGGTAATTAAAAAAATGTGTGTGTAGTCTTCTGCTCTCTGTCCTTTAAGAAGGTGAGTGGCTTCAGGCTGTAGACTGGGCCAGGGTCAGGGAGTGACAAGAGCTGTCAAAAAGACAAGCAAATGACTACCTTCTGAACCACCGTGGGCGGCTGATGGCCCAGAACCTCTGCCCAGGGCGTGGGGATGGCGTTTCAGTGCTGAGCCCTGCAGCTCTGTGCAGATGGCATGGACTCACCTGTGCAGGCGGCATGGACTGACCTGTATCCGCTCTGCCAGGATCTGCGTGAGAAGTTCATCTGGGAGCACACAGCTCATCAGCCCCGTCTCGCCTCCGACACTGGGTCTGACACTGAGCCGGCACTGGGGAGGCCCCGGAAGAGGGCTGGAGGAAATCTGTTGAGTGGGAGAAAGATCAGAAGTCAGAATCTGGCTTTGTATCTCGAGAACTCCTAAACTTACCAGCCACAGGACCTCGGGAAGATCATATAATCTCTCATTTCCTCATCTGTACAAGGGGAACTGCATTACAAAATGAAAGGATCCTGTCTTCCTTAAAGAATGGCTGTAGATTTCAAGTGGGAATAGCGTGGAAGGTACACTGTGTGTGTGCTGAACTGTAGGCAGTTTTCATTCATTCGACAATTATTCCCTGAGCTCCTATCACACTCCAGGCACACTGAGGCACTAGGGGTACAACAACAAACAAGGTTGTCAATGGTGCTGCCCTCGGGGCCCTTGCATTCCAACGGAGGAGACAGAAATGGCCACTTTCCTCCACAAATCAAGACAATTTCAGAGAGTGCTGAGTGCTAGGAAGGAAATAACCAGGTAAGGGAATAAGGGACCATGTCAGGGTTGGGGAATGACAGGTTGGGCTGACTATGTAGAGAGGATACTCACGTTACCTGGGTTACATGAAAGAATGAGACAAGATCTTGGGAGCAGAGCCTTTCTGGGAGGAGACAGAAAGCTCTTTCAATGAAAGGGCACTTGGGGAATTTGGGGGGCACACAGAGCCTGGTGTGGCTAGAACTGAGTGAGCAATGGGGAAGATGGTCAGGGTTAAGGTCAAAGACACCACAGAATATGGAGGGCCTTGTAGGCCATGGTAAGCTATTTGTATATTATCCCAAGTATTGTGGGAAGTTGGTGTGTTTCAGCAGACAAATAATCTGATTTTTATTTATATATATATTTTTTGAGATGGAGTCTCATTCTGTTGCTCAGGCTGGAGTGCAACTGTGCCATCTTGGCTCACCACATCCTCTGCCTCCCGGGTTTAAGTGAGTCTCTGGTCTTAGCCTCCCAAATAGCTGGAATTTCAGGTGTGTGCCACCATGCGTGGCTAATTTTTCTATGCTTTTAGTAGAGACGGGGTTTCACTATGTTGACCAGGTTGGTCTCGAACTCCTGGCCTCAGGTGATCTGCCTGCTTTGGTCACCCAAAGTGCTGGGATTACAGGCATGAGCCACTGTGCCAGGCCTGACTTTTAATTTTAAAAGACCACTCTACCTGTCACATGAGGTGACATGAGTAGAAACAGGAAGATGTCACTGTGGTCAAGGCAGAAGATGATGGCAACAGGGATAAGGATGGCGCTGGGGAGTGACATGAGGATGATGGTGGTGAGAAGTGGCTGATACAGAATATATTTTGCAAGTAGGGCCAGTAGGACTGTGGATGGATCATAAAAGTGGGTGTTGAACAATGAGAACACACGGACACAGGGAGAAGAACATCACCCTGGGGCCTGTCGGGGGGTGGGGAGCTATGGGAGGGATAGCATTAGGAGAAATACTTAATGTAGATGGCGGGGTGATGGGTGCAGCAAACCACTATGGCACGCATACACCTTTGTATCAAACCTGCATGTTCTGCACATGTACCCAAGAACTTAAAGTGTAATAATAAAAAAAAGAAAGAGGATTCAAAAATGATTCCTTGAGTTTTGACCTTAGCAACCTGGAAAATGATGAAATTATTTATTAAGAAAGGAAAGACTGGGAGAAGAACAATTTTGGGGGAGCACTGGAAGCAAGAATCACTTTTTGGACATAAAAATTTTGAGATGCCTCTAAGCCCTTCAAGAGAGATTGATAATGAATGTGGATATACAAACCTGCACTTGGGAAAGTTTTGTGATAGCATTTTTAGTGACAGAAAGTTTTTAGTGATAGGTTTAGGGCTAGAACTTTCGGGAAGGGCTGGTTATAGAACTTTGAGAGTCATAAGCCTGTCAAAGGTATTTAAATATTTAAGCAATGCAACTGAGTGAGCTCGCCTGCAAAGACAATGTAGGTAACAAAAAGGAGAGTAGTAGACTTGGTCCTGGGCTATTCCAACAACTGGAAATTTGGAGATCGAGAAGCTGGGGAAGTAGAGGAAGGGGTTGCTAATGAGGTAGAAGGAAAGGTGGAAGAGTGTGGTGGCTGAAAACCACATGAACAAAGTGTTTCCAAGAGGAGGGGGTGATCAGCTGAAATCATGTGAGATGAAGACAAAACTGACCACTGGATGTGGCCAGGTGAAGACTGTCAATGACCTTGAGAACAGCAGCTGTGGAATGGTGGGGACAAAGGCCCCACTGGAAGTAGTGAAAGACAGGATGGGGGTGGGCATGAGGACGAGGAACAGCAGAGGAGAGGAGCTGAGAGAGGAGGTAATAGGTGGATGGGGATGTGGGGTCATGGGAAAGCATTTTTAATGATGGGAATAATACTATAGCAGGCATAGATGCCGATGGGAGCAGAGTAGGGGGATAATGGGAGAGAGGGGCCAATTGCAGGAATTTAGCCCATGGGTAAGAGAAGGGGTAGGGCTGGGTGCCCATGTGCAGGGATCAGCCCTTGGTGAGGGCAGGGCAGACACTGAGCTGTTGGGAAGACACAGCCCCGTGTGGATGGAGGCTGCTGGGAGATTTGGTGGCCAGAGGATGAGGTCGTTGTCTTCTGATTGCTGCAGCTTTCTCCATGAAATCAGAAGAGAGATCATCAGCTGTCAGTGAGGAAGAGGAAAGTATTTTGGAGGCCAGCAGAGTGATCAGAGCAATAAAGCAGTCATCTTGAATAGATGGAGGGCTGGGCCAGATGAAAGCATCCACTGGAGACCTGTGGTCCTAAATTTAAATTAAGATCCTTCAGGAGAGATGAGAATCTTCTCCAGCTATGCTCAGCTGCTCTGCATGGAGTAGGTGGAGGATTAGGTTTGCCAGGGCCGAAGCTCTGTTTGCAAGTATGGTGAAGAAGTTGCAAGGGGGTGCTATGGTGGTGGACCATGGCATCCAGACTAGGTAAGGAGGGCATGAGGTGGGTGGTAGGTAGTGAGGATGAGGACTGGAGGTTTTGATGGGGCCAGTTGCTTACCAGAGTTAGTCATCTGGAAAGTGAGAAGATGGCTGCTGGAAAGCAGGACTGTGACAGAGAGATCTTGGAGTTTATGGGTAGCGATGAATAATGTCTAGTGTGTGGTCATGGAGGTGAGTAGCTGAGGAGGCCATGAGTGTTGGATTAAATATCATTCAAAAGATCAGGATTTCTAACTGGTGCTTTCCTGGGTAAACGAGGTTTATAAATAAATGACCTTATGGGCCACATCTTCATTATATAATATATTACACATTTCTTTCCATTTGCAACATGACTGAAATATCAGCCACTGGAGAATTCATGCTTTATTGCCATCTCCCTGGGTAAGTGCTCTGGGTAAATGATCTGTGGTCCACATCATTTGAGTCCTGTCACACTGGGCAGTGCAGGTAGCCACAGGTGGGGTTCTGCGAGCTCTGACTTCTACTGTGATCTTTACGTTTTCTTACTGAAAGGAGTTTGGAGTCAGAATTGGGAAGTTCTACTGCCTTTGAAGAATTCTAAAAAGCTTTACTTCCCTGTCCAGATGGACATAACAAAACCAAAGGAAATGACTCTTGGTAACACCCTATATGGTAACAGAGAAATGAGTTTCAGTTCATCCATAAACATCTGGGTAAAGAAAACTATATTAGATCCTGGAAAAGAGGATGAAAAGGATAGTGCTCTAAAAGAAAATGAATCAATGGTTTCCGTTTTCATGGTGTCAGAAGACCATAAAATGGAGTGACAATCAGATTTCTCCTGGCCTAGGTTCAGCCCTGTGGGCTGCTTCACCCAACCTGCAGGTCTCCTCTCTCTTGAAGACTTTTGCCTCTGCCCCATCCCCTTGCCTGATCTAACATGAAGGTCTCCTCTCCTACAAGGACCTACATCATTCATTCATTCATTCATTCATTCATTTATAGATGGAGTCTTACTCTGTGGCCTAGGCTGCAGTGCAATGGTGCCATCTTGGCTCATGCAACCTCTGTCTTCTGGGTTCAAGCGATTCGCATGCTTCAGCCTCTTGAGTAGCTGGGATTACAGGTGTGCATCACTACGCCCAGCTAATTTTTTTTTTTTTTGTGTATTTTTAGTAGAGATGTGGTTTCATCATGTTGGTCAGGCTGGTCTTGAACTCCTAGCCTCAAGTGATCTGTCTGCCTCAGCCTCCCAAAGTGCTGGGAGTACAGGTGTGAGCCACTGCACCCGGCCTAAGGACCTACATCTTTATTCCACCCACCTGCTCTATCCAATTCACAGGTCTCATTTCTCATGAGGACCTATAATTCTCCATCCATCAGCTCTTCCCAGTGCATGGGCCTCCTCTCCTACCAGGACTTTCACTTCTGCTCCATCCACCTCCCCCACTGTCCCTATAGCACACTCAGGCTGTAACAAGATCCACCCTTAACCCTTTCTGCTTCTCCTGTTCTAAGTTCTCTTCTTAATTCCTTCTCTACTGAGGCTGAGCCTCCCATACTGATGCTATCCTCAACTCTCTTGCCCCTAGTTCTGAGCACACACTCTCTCCTCAATGATGACATTTTCCTCTCTCCACTCCTAAATGGGAGCTGCCAGATCCACTTAGAGAAATCTTGCTAGGTGTGCTGGTTCATGACTGTAATCCTAGTGCTTTGGGAAGCAGAGCCAGAAGAATTTCTTGAGGCCAGGAGTTCAAGAACAGCTTGGGCAACATAGTGAGATTCCATCCCTACAAAAATTTAAGAAATTAGCCAGGCATGGTGGGACATGCCTGTAGTCCCAGCTATTTGGGAGGCTGAGGTGGGAGGATTGCTTGAGCCCAGGAGTTCAAGGCTGCAGTGAACAAAGATCATGCCACTGAACTCCAGCCTGGGTGACAGAGTGCAACCCTGACTCTAAGGAAAGAAAGAGAGAGAGAAAGCGAGAGAGAGAGAGAGAGAGAGAGAGAGAGAGAGAGAGAGAGAGAAATTTCACACATGTGAAGTTATAGTTTCCAGTCTTGTTGGGCCATGATCTTTCTCAACTATTTATTCCTTGTCCATCACCAATTTCTGCTTCTATTCACCATAGTGGAAACACCAGTATCCTACCACTCCCATCAAGTATGCTTTGCAGCCCCAGCGTCCTTGTTGCTTCCCTCAGAAGACCATGCCTCCTGCATGCATGACAGCACCATTCAGCAAGATCTTCTCCAATATCCATTCTCCACTTGGCTTCTCCCACCCTTAGTTGTGTCTGTTTTTTACCTTTACTGACCCCAAAGGAAGCCGGCTCTCTTCTCCTTTAATTGTACTGAATTCTGCCCTTCCTACTGCCTCCCAGGATCTCATTCCCTCTTAAGTGGATTGCCACATGGCACTTCTCCAGGGGCTCCATTCTCTAGACCTGCTTCTGCTTCTACTTCCTTTTTGAGAATGGACTCTCCTGATCCTGGCTTTGCCCCTCTACTACTCTCTCATTTTTTCCCCTTCACTTTCAAACATCGTAAAAGCCTACACTCACTTGATTTCACTTCTTTACCTACAACTCATTACTCACTGCACCCACAGTCTCTGGCTCCAGCAGCATCTTCCAGTCGGCTGAGATTGCTGAGTTCCTTGGCACATTGCTCAAATGCTGTGACTTCTTTCTGACTTTCCAAGACTCCCCCTGCAGCCCTCCCAAAACTTTGATTAATGGTTTTAGCCTTAACACTCCTTTAGAATTAGGTTGAGCCATAGGAAATTGCTGTTACAGAGTTCTAAAAGGATTGAATTTTGGCAGTTTTCTGTGGCTTAGCCTCATTCCTTTTTCATGCTTCTTTTGTCACTGATTTCACTTTATTGCAAATGTTTGCAAATGTGGTTAGCTCCTTCATCAGACTCTTAGTGCAGGGATTCTGCTTTATTTGCACCTCACCAGTGGCTACAGCATAAAAGATGCTAGCTGAGCATCAGCTGGGTGAACACCCCTTTCAGAATGAGGGGTGGAGGGATGACGCTCAGGCCAGTCTGGCGAGACAATGGAGAGATGAAGAGCACTGACCTGGCTGCAGGATGCTGGGGAGGAGGAAGATGCCAGCCCTCTTGCTGGAGAGCCCTGATTGGTACCTGTGACGTTTCGGACTGGTGCGTGTGATGCTGCTTCTGCGACCCGGAGCCACGGCTATCCGCCTTGTTTTTGGAGATCACCACGCTCCCACGAACACTCTTTCCAGGTTTAATTTCCGGAGCCACGAGAGTCATCTCTGAGGTCAACCTGCCCAAGATCTCACTGCTCAGTCGTCCTTGCCCCATGGCATTTTGACCCACAGCTGCCTCCTGGGCTGCAGTAAGGAGAGGGTGAGATTTTTAAGTCACTTTAGAATCACATACACAAAAATGACAGTGAGGATGGCACCCTGAAGTCTGCTCTGTTCAACAGACATATAATGTAAGCCATATATGTATGTAATTTAAACATTTCTAGTAGTCACATTAAAAAGGTAAAAATTAATTTTAGGGATATATTTAACCCAAATACATGCAAAACGTGATCATTTTAACATGTAATGTGTAAAAATTGCTACTGTGTTATTTCCAAGTCTTTTCTTCATATCACATCTTCAGGGTTCCCGTGGGTGCTGTACATTCACTACACACCTCGGTTTGGATCAGCCCGGTTCACCTGCTCAGCAGCCCCCAGGGCCAGCGGCCACTGTGTGGCACAGGCAGGTTCGGGTTCATGGCTGCCCCTTCATTCCAGCCTACCAACTCCACCGTGCAGCAGATGCAGGGGAGATGTTAGGACCTAACCCCCTCACTGCAAGGGCTCTCTCCAAAGACCCCAGGGACCTCCCGACTGAGAAATTCAGCTGGCCAGTACCCAGGGCTCATTCTGTTTGGGCTTCCAGCAGTCTCTAATTCTGTTCATTTATTGATTCGATGAATCCTTTATGAATCTTTATTACGGGTCAGCCACGCCAGGCACTCTTCCAGGTGCTGGGGCAACACTGGGGAAAACTAACACCAGCCCCTGCCTCCAGAGCTTACATGGGGTGGGGGCGGACAATGAAGGAAGTCAGTCAGTGTTAAGTAAGTCACTTAGCTAGACAAGTGACTGTGAGAACAGGCCAGCAGGAAGGCTCGCCCTTCAGCAGGGCTCTGAGAGAGCTCTGAGAGACGTGAAACTCCTCCTCGCTTCTCCCTTTCCTAAGGCTTCCCTGACAGTCCCTGTGACCCTGGCTCTGCTGTCTCTTGCCTCCCGGCTCCCTCATGACCCCTCCTGAAATGTGCGTGTTCTGCATGGTCCTAACCCGCCTTGTCCATTCCTCCTGGCTCATTCTGAGCTTTTCTGGGCTGCTTCATTTACCCTAGTGGCTTAAGGAGAGAGACCCTCCCCACTCTGTCCCTAAGTTGATGTTACTTTCTCAGACCAGGAGCTCAAATTCACGCTTAGGCGTAGGACATGAACACAGCTCCATAGATCACTATGAAATGTAGATTACTTCACAAAAAAGGAAATAAAAAATTTAAGAGAACCAGCATCAGGGCATAGGCAGAGGTTCTCACTAAAGAGCTATTTCTCTTGTCTTCCCAGCAAAGAATTTTCCATTTTCTTAAGTGTCCCACGCAGAGGTACTGTGGGGAGGGGACAGCCCTGAGAGCCCCAGCCAGTTTTATCAGTTAGCAGGCTGGATGCACTCTTGGGGATTACGTCATGCCATGGGTACTGACACAGGCAGGCTTCCACTTTGAGCAGGCGCTCTGCTTGGTGTTCAGTATATTTTCCCATGGAGCAGCTGCTTGCCTGCCCCGAAGGTCCTCAGATAGCCTGATGGAGCCACAATCCTCAACTTTTTGTAGGAAGGCCACACCAGGCCTCCCCACTATGGGATTCCAAAACTCAATTCAGGCTAGGCATAGTGGCTCAATCCTGAAATCCCAGCACTTTGGGAGGATTGCTTGAGGCCAGGAGTTTGAGACTAGCTTAGGCAACATAATGAGACCCTAAAAATACAAAAATTAGCTGGGCATTGTGGTGCATGCCTGTAATCTCCACTACTCAGGAGGCTGATGTCGGAGGACCGCTGGAGCCCAGGAGACTGCAGTGAGCTATGATAGCATCACTGTACACCAGCTTGGGTGACAGAGAGAGACCCTGTCTCAAAAAATAAAAAAGGAAGGAAGGAAGGAGGAAGGAAGGAAAGAAAGAGAAAGAAAGAAACAAAACAACCCCAACACCCCCTCTCCCTCAAACCCAACCCAATTCATTTTCCTCTCCAGCAAACTTTCTCTTCCTTCTGTGTTCCCTGTCTAGGTAAATGACATCACTCTCTCCTGTTTTCTCTGGCTAGGAATCTGGGCGTGGTCATCTTGAATGCCTCTCACTCCTTCAATTCTCCACCATGCAGGTGGCTTTTGGGTTGGCTGGTGCTGGCCCATTTGTCTGTAGCTTCACTATTGCTTCCTTCACATGATATTCAAGGGCTACCTTTCTATTGTGATTTTCCAACCATTTCTCCATAGTGTGAAAACTGTCCCAATGGCTCTTTTCTGTTAACATAAAACTCAAATTCCTAATCTTGGCATTCAAGGTCAACAGTGATTGGCCTCGACCTGCCTTCCCATCCCCAATTTACGATCAGCTTCCCTGCTTTCTTGGTCTGGAATGTCCTTGTCCCCATCTTTGCCTACTAACATTCTTTTGCTTCTTCAAACCTGTTTTCTTGAAAACTTCCCAAATCACCCTTGTTGGAACCCATTCATCCCAAACTCGCTCTTTCACAGAAGCTTGTATTTCTGTTGTAACATTATTTTCCTCTGCTCTGAGTGACCCCATGCCTGCTTCCCCACCAGTTGTCAGACTTCCAAAGGAGTGGGCTGGGTCTTATTCATTGTCCTGGTTCCTACAGTGGCAAGAGCAGACCGGCATTGGGCAGGGCAGGACACCCGGGCGTGCTTCATGAGGGGAATTCTCCTCTGGGCTATGAAGTTGGCAGCATGCTGTAGGATGGCCTTCAACCAGGCTGTGGGAGAAGAGCTCAGTGGGGCACAGAGAAGATGGTGTTGTCAGTGGGGGTGCTAGTGACTTGACCACAAAAAGCCGGGGAGAGTGGGCTCTTACCAGCCTCCTCTCCTTCCTTCATGGACTGCTCTATGGCAGCCCTGATGCACAGCTCACGGGCCCGGATCCCTGGGATGTTGTTGCTGTCAGACACGGCTTCCAGCACAATGGAGTCGATGCTCAGGCAGGCTGTGTTGTAGTACCTGGCCATGCTGATAGCGCTGGCTGACTTTCCTATCAAAAAGACCAGGGGGTTGAATTTCATGGTGCTCTTTTGCTCAGTGTCCCAGACAGAAGAGGTCTTAAGAACCGAGGTCCCTGCAAAGTGATCTCTCTGAGTGCTCTGCATCCTTCTCATGTGGCTGAAGGTAGGAGAGGCAAAGAGAAGGAAGAACCCGCCTGGAGTCAGGGCCATGGGTCTGATCCTAACCCTGCCACTGATGCACACGTGCTGTGGCAATCTGCATCCTCACTGAGTTTTCCCTCAGTTACCATGGAATACTATACAGCCATAAAAATGACAACTCATGTTCTTTGTAGGGACATGGATGAATCTGGAAACCATCATTCTCAGCAAACTGATACAAGAACAGAAAACCAAACACCGCATGTTCTCACTCACAGGTGGGTGATGAACAATGAGAACACAGGGGACACGGGGTGGATTAGGAGGTAGGGTACCAGGGGAGAGGAGGGACAGCAGAGGGTGGGGTGCTGGGGAGGAATAACACTGGGAGAAATGCCTGATGTAGGCGACGGGGACGGAAACAGCAAACCACCATGGCATGTGTGTACCTATGCAACAATCCTGCAGGATGAGCACATGTACCCCAAAGCTTCAAGTACAATTTTTAAAAAGGTTCTTTTTTTCTCTTTTTTGAGATGGAGTCTTGCTCTGTCACCCAGGCTAGAGTGCCATGGTGCAATCTTGGCTCACTGCAACCTTCGCCTTCCTAGTTCAAGTGATTCTCCTGCCTCAGCCTCCTAAGTAGCTGGGATTACAGGCACGCACCTCCACATCCAGCTAATTTTGTATTTTTAGTAGAGGTGGGGTTTCATCACGTTGGCCAGGATGGTCTCAAACTCCTAACCTCAAGTGATCCGCCCATCTTGGCCTCCCAAAGTGCTGGGATTACAGGTGTGAGCCACTGTACCCAGCCTGTTTAAGAAACAGATACTATCAGACAATCTTTAAAATACTTTGTAGTTCTTCCTGTCTCTAATAGGAAGACTTTTTGTTTGTTTGTTTTAAAGAATAACTTGTGTTGCTTTTGTCATTTCAAAGTACTTTCATTAAAAAAAGAAAAGCAGAAAATTCAGAAATAACAGACAAGAGAAAAGAAAAAAATCCATCCACTGATTCAGGGATAGTACAGTTAGCCTATGCTTGCTAAGTACACAGGTAACTATGTTATTTGTATTTCTTGTAAAAAAAGAAACAGGTTATGTGGCAGGCTGAAAAATGGCTCTCCCAAAGATTTCCACATGCAAATTCCTGGAACCTGCAAATATGTTACCTTCTAGGGTAAAAGAGACTTTGCAGATGTGATTAATTTACAGATCTTGATATGGGGGGTTAGCCTGGATTATCCTACTGGGTGCAATCTAATCACATGGGTCCCCATGAGAGGAGAGCAGGGGGGTCGGAGTCAGAGCAGGTGATTGACCAAGGAAGCAGCAGGAGAGACTGGTAGATGCTATGCTGATGGCTGGGAAGGAGGAGGAAGGAGCCAGGAACCAAGGGATGCTGGTGACATTTCTAGAAGCTAGAAAAGACAAAGAAACAGACAGCCCCCCAGATCCTCCAAGAGGGAACACAGTCCTGCTGATCCATTTTAGACTTCGGACCTCTGGACCTATGAGAGTGTAAATTTGCATTATGTGAAGCCATGAAGTTTGTGGTCACTTGTTATAGTAGCAACGGACACTCACACAAACTACACATCACAAGTATGGCACCCTTTCTCATGTGAAATGATATCTCATGAACAACTTTCTATTCATTCAGTACACTTGTATGGCACTGTTTTTGTTGCAGTAAAGCGTACATAACAGTTATCACTGAAATCATTTGTACATGTATGGCTTAGTGGTACTGTGTTCACACTGCTGTGCCCCCATCACCACCATCCGGCTCCAGAACTCTGTCATCTTCCTGAACTGAAACCCTGTACCCATTAAACCATGACTCTCCAATACCCACCACCCTTCCAGCCCCTTGGAAACCATCATTCTGTTTCTCTTTCTATCTCTGTGAATTTGACCAGTCTGGGTACCTCATCTAAGTGGAATCACACAGTTGTTGTCCTTTTGGGACTGTCCTATTTCATCTCACATAAGGTCCTCAAGGTTCATCTATGCTGTAGCATGTGTCAGAACCTCCTTCCTTTTTAGGGCGGAATAGCATCACATCATACCATATTTTGTTTTTCCATTTATTCACTGATGGCCATTTGGGTTGTTTCTACCTTTTGGCTACTGTGACTAATGCTGCTGTGAACATGGGTGTACAAGATACTATTTTTAATGGGAATAAAATTCATTATGTAAACTACTGTGGCCTCATTAACCAGTCCCCCATACTGAATGTTGCAATTGCTCTCAAGTTTCTATGACAGCATACGGTGCTGCAGTGAACACTCAAGCAGTTCATCTTGTCCACATCATTAATTATTTTTCCTAAGGAAGTTTCAGAAGTAGCGCTGCCAGGTCAGAGTCTGCACATATATTTCTCTCTCTTTTTAAATAATTTAATGTCTTGGATTTTTTTCTCTAATATATAATTTTAAAAAAAATTATGGAAAGAATACAATTTCAAAGAATTCAGAGATGTCTACATTCCAAATGAGGTGTCTTCCCTCTCCTTTTTAACACCCTCTCTGAGGTCAACAATTTAACAGTTTGGGAATAATCCTTAAGTATATGGATTATAAACAAATAAGCCTCTTATTGCCTTCAAAAGTTGTATGTGCTAACTTCACCATAAACAAAAGGGGCAAAAATAACTTACATTGATCAGCCTGACTTTGACATAGACTATTAAGCTGTTCATGAAGATTCTTTGAAAGCTATAAAGTTCCATAAAAATGCCAGGCTTGTTATTACTGTAGTTCACACTTTAATAGGCTTTTCACCTACAGATGGAAAGTGACTGAGCCCTCCGCTAGAACAGGGCTGTGGCTCTTTCCAGGTCAGTGCGTTTTTGGTGTTAACTCTCCAGCTGTCTGCAGTTTCTACAGGTCCATCAACCATCTTTCTGACATTCCTTTTAGTACAACACTAAAATGGCATGAGCCTGCAAGTGGTGGGAGGTGGGGCGGTGTCTTGAAAACATTTCCAATTATGTTCTAACTTGCCTTGTTTGATTTCCGTGTGTTGTCCCCAGATCTAGACTTCTACCTTGTAGGTCCTAGTTTATAATTCTCAAGGAAAGGTTCTTCAAAGGAAGGGGTAATGAATTGTGACATTTTTAGATTCCTAGGCCTCTCGGCAATTAGAACATCAAAAATGTTCCATAAATGTTGTCTGTATGAGTGATAGTAATTGGGTCAGAACAAGATTTCATGGCCCCTCGTCAAGTAAGCCGAAGCTAAGAGAGGTGGCAGGATATCCTCCCAATATCCCTCTGCTTTGCCACTTTCTAACTGGGTGACCTTGGGCAGATGTCCTTGAATTTTTCTGAACCTTAGCTTCCTATGAGGTAGGGGATATCAAATTCTCTTTTTCTGAGTGCTTATGAAGTTTAAATAGACAAATGGATGGGAAGGAGCCCTGTAAACTGCAAATTACTATACAAATAAGATTTCTTTCCAATGCAGCTGATTTTGTTTCTTTGGGTTTATGGTGAAGTTAGCATGTGTAATTTTGGAGGTAATAAAGGATTCTTATTAAAGAATCTTTTTTTTTTTTTTAAATCAAGGACTCACCCCTTGACTGGTTTATAGTTAGGAAAAAATATTCCTTGAGAACATTAAGCATGTGATGGGAGTTTCTATTCAATGAGGATTCATACTGCAGATATGGTTATAATTGTGAATGAGAATAGTCACCATAGTAATAATAATGATAATACCAACAGCTTTTTGTTTGAGTATTTACTATGTGCCAAGCATTGAGATAAGCATTTTATATAAATGTTCTCATTAAATACTCATGACTATCCTGTAAAACAGATACTGTCAATACCGCTTTACGGACAGGGAAACTGAGCACAGAGAACTTAGTTAATTTTCCCAAAGGCACACAGCTATAAATGTGTAATCATTACCCCATGCTGTTCTTCAAATAAAGTCATTAGTATTTGCCATAACCACACAGCTGATGTTGTCACCCTGGAAGTCGCAGAGTTTACAGAGAAGACGTGGCATCGGTGGTCTTAAGCTCCCCTCAGAATTGTTGCATACCTGACAAGGGTGTCCCATGGATGATAATGGTGATGCCTTTCCGGTTCTTAGCCAGGCGACCTTCTGCAGAAATGTCAATACCCAGGTGGCGAGCAATTGCTTTGCTCACTGGGTTGTTTTCTATCTCGCCAACTTCCTCCATGGAGTGGCTGTCAATGCTCTGAAACTTGTCAGCTGCAAATTAAAAATATATGTGTGTGCACACATGGGCATGCATGGTTACACAGATGGAATTTACATGGGCACTGATGGAAATGGGAATGAATATTTCTTTTTAAATACTGTTCTTTTAAATGGCAAACATTGCAGCAGTCCCCACTTGTAGTTTATGAAAATGCCCTTTTGGGCTAATAATTTCTTTATACCTAATAAAATTTACAGCTAATAATTTGTTTATAGCTACTAAAATTAAAAAAACAGATTTTTTGACTCTACTGTTTTAGAGAATCTCTCTTGCTGAAAAGTAGAAAGGGCATTTGTGTGGAGAAGAGGATGGCTTACAGTGGCAAAATATTAGAAACTGGTGAAATTTGCAGCATTAAAGGAAATGGCTGAACAAATGGTGGCATATTTATATTATAGAATCAATATACAGCAGCTATTAAAATGATGACTTCAGTATCAGAGACTAGTCAACTAGTCTATACAAATAAGATTGTTTTCCAATGTAGGTGATTTCCAATGTCACTCATCCCAAATACATTCAGTGTTTTAATAACCAAATCTGTCCTGCTGCTTGTTTTTGTAAATAAAGTCATACTGGAACCTAGCCACATCCTTTGATTACATATTGTCTTTGTCATCACAGCCACTCTGTAAGGGCAGGGTTGAGGAGTTTCAGCAGGGACCATATGGCCTTCCAAGCCCAGATATTTACTCTCTGGCCTTTTATGAGAAAAGTTCGCCAAATCTTGATTTATCAAATGTGTTGGCCTAGAGGAACATTCCTAATAGAAAAAAGCAAGCTGCAGGGTCATATGTGTATTAATAGTTTGTAGAGTAGTATACAGCCAGATACATAGTGTCATCCCAAATACATTCAGTGTTTTAATAAGAAAGGTAGGATGACACTCTGAATTTTGTTCTGTAACTTGCTTTTCACATAATATACATCTTGGACATCTTTCCATTTACTTAAATACAGGTCTAGCTCATTCTTTTTAAATAGCTGCTAAATAACTCCCACAGTATGGTTTTGTCACAATTTCACTAGTTCCCTACTGATGGGCATTTAGATGGTTTTCAGGTATTTTCATCCTAAGCACTGCGGTATGCTTTCTTCCCTGTGGGGTGTCCAGGGTCAGCCCCGGAAAAGCCCAAGCATGGGGAGCAGAGTCGGGGTGTATGGGGAAAGGGCTGCTGGGGGAGACCAGGAGCCACTTGCGGGCTTGTCAGTATAGCCAGGGTGGATTAAACATGAGGCAGGGAGCCAGGAATTTCTGTCTTTAATCTTAGTTTTGCCATTACATGCTCCTGACTTAATTTACTCACCTGGTTGATGAAGGCTACGAATGACAACTTAACTCCTTAAAGATCTCCTGAGCCTCGTCCATGATTCCTATTCTAGGGGTGGGCACATGACAAAGTTGCTTATGCCTTATCACAGTTCACAATGACCAGCAAAGAAACAGCCCTCATGAACTCAGTTTCAGTGAATCTAATTTTCTAAATATGGTCCCAACATCTTGTAAAACTTGGAGAAAATAAATGCCAGAAAATGGGCCCATAATGCCAGGAGGTTGAGGAGAGAGCTCTCTAATAGTCCCACTGTGGGGGACATTGGGAAGAATGCCTCCACCCCCATAATGTTTCTCTAAACACCTCCCAGTCTGCCAGAATCTTAGCATGAAAGGTTCAGGCCTGCACTGAGTCTAGTTGAAACACAAATAACTGTGGCAAGAATGTACTGTATGCTAAGCTCATCATCTGACTCCCAAGCTCCTATCCTAGTGTGAGCGGCAGATGAGAGCTTCTCCACAGGGCAGCTGTGGTAGGCAGGGCAGCATGGGCTGGGAGCCACACTAGGAGGCCTGGAGAATGTGACAAGCTACTGAATATTGTCTTCCGACTTCCGCTTGGAGAGAACTAGTATTGAAACATTAAAATGCTCAGTTACTTTGGAACATGATTTTTTCCTCATCCTCCTCTTCCTCTAGATAGGTTCTGGACTTGACCAACAGGCCATGCCGCTCTTCCAAGTTGGATGTGACAGAGATCCCTTGGCTCAGGGATGTCCTTTTTGTGCTAGAGGAGGTTCCCTGATCTGATGTGGGCATGTCTTCTTCTGCCAGGGGGCAAAGGATGAGAACACAAGGGGAAGAGTTGGGAGGGGCACAAGGGAGATGGGGGCAGAAAAGGAAAAAAAAGAAGATGAAGAGGAGACTCACCATACTGGCTTCCATTACCCTGGACCATTCAACCCAAATAAACAAGAGCTGCAGTCCGTCGGCTACTCCTCAGTTTCTCTGTGCACAGTGTTTCTACATTTTAGCATTTGTTTAGGAACCAAAATTATGCATTTGCTTAGAAAATGGGGAAAACTCAGAAGAGCCAAAAGTGATAGAATTCAGCTACAAAAAGAGGTGGAGATAGACAAAGAAATGGCAACAGAGAAATTGTACTCAATGTTACCATACCAGCACGGGAGAGCTGCAACCTCTCAGATTTTTAATTGTCTGAAACTAAGCTTGGGGTCATACTGCACACACTAACATGTAGCCTGCTTTCCCCTTTAATTTATCACGAACATTTCCTGTGTCAATGGTAGGGACAGCTAACATTTTGTTAGCCCAACACCTTCCTCATTAATTGCCCATTATTATAGAGCATTTCAGGGTGCAATGGGCTGTGACTGCATGAGGTGACCACCTTCTACTACAGGGCAAGACATTCTCTTTGTTACACAAGGTAGAAATTGAGCCTGAGGGATTGCAGCTCTCTCATGAATGGTGGCCTTGTGACTGGGGGCTGTGGGCCATCCCTGGAAGGAAGGGAAGCAGAGAAGGATGACCTATAGCATGAGAGCAGAGGGAGTAGACGAAGCTCATCAGAGAAGCACTGGTGAGAGGCAGGGCATGCGGGTTCCTGAGTTCCCTCTGCACCCACTGATCCTGGCTTAGACCACTGTCCATTGAGCCAAATGGATGAGCCCATAATCATGGCATGTAAGGACGAGGGGAGCACCAAGGCCTTCTCTGCCCTTGGGAGGTCCTTTGTGCATTGCAGCCCTTGCCACCCCTGCCTTGGGATGCTAGGCAGTCCCTCTGATGCTGTGTCTCTTCTTGTGCTTTCTTCATGACTGTGAGCCCTCAAAGGCAGGGATTCATTGCCTTTTCTGATTTTTTTCCCAGCACTTTTTTCACTGATTTTTCTCCCACCACTTCAGTTCAGTGCTTGCAACACAATGGGTCCTGGTGACGGGCTTAACTGTGTTCCTTCCTAATTCATATGTGGAAGTCCTAACCCCTAGAATCTCAGAATGTGACTGCATTTGGAGATAGGGCTTTTAAAAAGGTAATTAAGGTAAGATGAGGTCACATAGCTGGGTCCTAACTAGTAGGACTAGTGTCCTTATGAGGAGAGGAGATTGGGACACAGACACACACAGAAGGAAGACCATATGAAGACACAGTGAGAAGATGGCTAACTGCAAGATGGGATTCAGAAGAACGCAACCATGCTAATACCCAGCTTTGGACTTCTAACCTCCAGATTTGGGAGAAAAGAAACTTCTGTTGCTTAGGCCACCCAGTCTGTGGTATTTGTGATGGCAGCCCTAGCAAACTCAAGGAACGTGACCAAGAGACTGGGTGGGTGGCAGCTGCCTTCTCTCATCTTCTCCTTTTAAGCTAAACTAGTGTCTCTGACTAGCTTCTCTTTCCTGACAACGAGACAGGCCCAAGGGCAGGGCAAACAACTCCATTCAATCCATTAATGCATTCACTCACACAACACCCATTTATTGGGTACTATTGGGTCAACTGCTGTTCCATCCACTGGTTTTACTGTGGGAAATATGTGATCAATGGCTTTATGGGACTTCTTGCCTAGTGGTAGAGGCAGTGTGAAGAAAATAATTGCAAATATGACTGTTACACAGAAGAGAACAAGTAAGAACAAGGTAGGTACATTACCAGGATGAGGTTACAGAGAAGCAGGAAGGAGAAGATGCATCCTCATAAGCCACACAGTCCCACAAGTCAGCAAGGAACCTTTATGAGCAAGCATACAAGAGCCCCTGGGCAGATGATGGGATAACTCAGGGGTGGTGGGCCAGAAAGGGCACAGTTCTGAGACCATAGGACAGCTCTGTGATTGGAGTTTGGCCTGAGGACTATGGAAGGGCTGGTCTTTTGCTTGTGTGAATGCCCACCACCTGCTTTTAAGGCACCAGTTTCTACCATGTGACACATTACTTTGCACTACCTAGGTCTACCCATAGGAGGCAGTGGTTACCATTATGGACTCTGGAGTCAGAAAGCCCCAGGCTGGAATCCTGATTCTGCCACTTAAAACTGTGGACGTGGCCTCTCTGAGCTTCAGTGTCTCATCTGTATGTGCAAAGCCCTCAACATGGCATCCAGCAAGTGTTCTTCCATCTATATTAGCTGTTTTTAAGTCATATTACCTCAATTGGGCTCCAGTGACAGCAGAATGTTTTCCAGCCTCCATGTCCATAAAATGGGGATAATGCGACCCATTTTGTAAGCATTAGAAATAAAATGCACAAGGCAGGCAGTACCTGCCTGGCATCCGGCAGGTACTCAGAAATGGGTTGGGGTCCCACAGCAGGGGTAATTCAGAGGGGCGAAGGCAATGGTTAGCACCAGGGGTTCTCCATGTTGAGTTCTCACCATTCTCCTGTGCCAGATTCTCCAGATGTTTCGCCCTCATCTGCTCCTCTTTTGACTTCATCTCCTTAAAGTACTCATACAGTTCTGGGGGCAGCTTCTCCCCCGGGTTGCGTGGAGGCAGCAGCAGGGTGTTGTAGGAATCATAGCCCTTCATCTTCCGCAAGATCTGCTCGAGGGGAGAATGGGAACCCTGTTGGTCTCGCTATAAATCTCCCTGCAGCTCTAAGTGAGTCTGCTTACTGATTTTGTAAAACTCCTGCTCCTGCCTGAGGCCGAGATTTGCACAAATACTTTCTGGATTTCAAAGAGTGGAGCCCTTTGGAGAGGTCTCAGAAGTAGGGCTGAGCTCTGAGCCTGTGGGGATACATGATCTTTATTTTGCTCCATTTCAGCCTGGGCATTTCACATGTGGAAGTAAATTTTCTTCTTGTTTTAAAAATAATATGCATTCTTTTCCCATTTTTCCCCATGACAAAAGTACAGAACTCCATTACCTACCTTGAGTGACACATTCATTCTTAAACAATATTGTGGTTAACAATTTTACACTAAGCAATGTTGTGGTCTCATAAATAGAGGATCCAGGGAAAAAACGAACAATGAATAACTTTTTAGTATAAATATGTCCTGTGTAATATTTGATACATACTAAAAATATTTGTTATTTATCTGAAATTCAAATTTAACTAGACAGCCTGTATTTTTTTCTCCTGAATCTGGGAATCCTAGTGTGTGTATTTATAAGATGCAGTATAATTAAGTTTTAAAAAGCATTCACTTCTTCTACAACTTGAATTATTGGTATCAAAAATCTGTTTTGTTAGGTAATCCATCTTCAGGATCCCCATTCTTAGTTGTTTGAACACCACTGCCAATAAGCTCATTCTAAAATTTACATAGAAGGGCAAAATTAAAGCATTAGTGAAAAGGAATAAAAGAAGGGTATTACTCTAACAGATAACAAGCCTTATTAGGAAGCTGTAGTAATAGACAAAGTGGCAATGAAGCTGGAACAGACATAAAAACCAATGAAACAGAAGAGAGAGCTCAGAATTGACCCATTTATTTGTGGAGCTGTGATAAAGGATAGAGGTACCATAGAGAATCAGTGGGCAAAGGAAGCAATATGCCAAAGACAGGTTGATGTAGGGCACAAAAGCCTGGCCAACTTGTAGCAACTGGGGCAACTCCAAAGGGCCAGCCCAGCTCCAAAGCGTCCTGTGTGATTAGCTGAAGTCTTCGTTGCCATCTCATCACAGTTCATGTCTCTCTGCCCAATTCTGCTGTCCGGTTCTTCACACGTGTTCCTGAGAGTGCCCCCAAGAAACTTCCCACATGCAAATCTCAAGTCTTAGATTATGCTTTGCACAGAGCCTGACTCTCGATGGAAGGTGCTGTGCCAACAAAAGCCACTAAGGATCTCATAAATTCCTGATGAAAAGTCTCCTTCTATAGGGGCAGATCACCATTCTGAGAAAAACTTCTGGGAGCAGACTGCAAACTAAGCAGGCTGCCAACAGTGGAAGTAAAGAAGACAGAAGATTGAAAGACTGAGTGGAGGAGGGTCCAGAGGAAGCAGAATCCACTCAGCTAAGCCACCTTCAACTTTCTGATCCACAGAAAGCACAAGATGACAAGTGTTTCTTTTATTATATTTTATTTTTATTTATTTTTTACTTGAAGTTCTGGGTACATGTGCAGATCTTGCAGGATTGTTGCATAGGTATACATGTGCCACGGTGGTTTGCTGCCTCCATTCCCCCATCACCTACATTAGGTATTTCTCCTAATGTTATCCCTCCCCAATTTCTCCACTCACTCCTATCACTCCCCTAGCCTCCTATCCCCCAACAGATTCCACTGTGTGATGCTTCCCTCCCTGTGTCCATATGTTCTCATTGTTCAACACCCACTTATGAGTGAGAACATGCAGGGTTTGGTTTTCTGTTCTTGTGTCAGGTTGCTGAGAACGATGATTTCCAGATTTATCCATATTTTATGTCCCTGCAAAAGGACATGAACTCATCCTTTTTTATGGCTGCATAGTAGTATTCCATGGTGTATATGTGCCACATTTTTTTTAATGCAGTCTATCTTTGATGGGCATTTGGGTTGGTTCCAGGTCTTTGTTATTGTGAACAGTGCCTCAGTGAAAATACGTGTGCATGTGTCCTTATAATAGATTGATTTATAATCCTTTGGGTATATACACAATAATGGGATTGCTGGGTCAAATGGTATTTCTATTTCTAGATCCTTGAGGAATAGCCACAATGACTTCCACAATGGTTGAACTAATTTACACTCCTACCAACAGTGTAAAGTGTTCCTATTTCTCCACATCCTCTCCAGCATCTGATGTCTTCAGATTTTTTAATGATTGCCATTCTAACTGGTGTGAGATGGTATCTCAATGTAGTTTTGATTTGTATTTCTCTAATGACCAGTGATGATGAGCATTTTTTCATATGTTTGTGGGCCACACAAATGTCTTCTTTTGAAAAGTGCCTGTTCATATCTTTCACCCACTTTTTGGTGGGGTTGTTTGTTTTTTTCTTGTATATTTGTTTTAGTTCTTTGTAGATTCTGGATATTAGTCCTTTGTCAAATGGGTAGATTGCAAAATTTTTTTCCTATTCTGTTGGTTGCCAGTTCACTCTAATAATTGTTTCTTTTGCTGTGCAGAAGCTCTTAAGTTTAATTAGACCCCATTTGTCTATTTTAGCTTTTGTTGCCATTGCTTTTGGTGTTTTAGTCATGAAGTTCTTGCCCATGCCTATGTCCTGAATGGTATTGCCTAGGTTTTCTTCTAGGGTTTTTATAGTGTTAGGTCTTAGTTTAAGTCTTTAATCCATCTTCAGTTAATTTTTTAATAAGGTGTAAGGAAGGGATCCAGTTTCAGCTTTCTGCATATGGCTAGCCAGTTTTCCAGCATCATTTATTAAATAGGGAATCCTTTCCCCATTGCTTGTTTTTATCAGGTTTGTCAAAGATCAGATAGTTGTAGATGTGTGGCATTACTTCTGAGGCCTCTGTTCTGTTCTGTTGATCTATATGTCTGTTTTGGTACCAGTATCATGCTGTTTTGATTACTGTGGCCTTGTAGGATAGTTTAAAGTCAGGTAGTATGATGCCTCCAGCATTGTTGTTGTTGTTTTTTACTTAGGATTGTCTTAGCTATGCAGGCTCTTTTTGGTTCCATATGAAATTTAAGGTTTTTTATTCTAATTCTGTGAAGAAAGTCAATGGCAGCTTGATGGGGATGGCATTGAATCTATAAATTACTTTGGACAATATAGCCATTTTCATGATATTGATTCTTCCTAATCATGAGCATGGAATGTTTTCCGTCTGTTTGTGTCCTCTCTTATTTCCTTGAGCAGTGGTTTGTAGTTCTCCTTGAAGAACTACACATCCCTTGTTAGTTGTATTCTTAGGTATTTTATTCTCTTTGTAGCAGTTGTGAATGGGATTTCACTCATGATTTGGCTCTCTATTATTGGTGTAAAGAAATTCTTGTGATTTTTGCACATTGATTTTGTATCCTGAGACTGCTGAAGTTCCTTATCAGCTTAAAGAGATTTTGGGTTGAGACGATGGGGTCCTCCAACATGTCATCTGCAAATAGAGACAATTTGACTTCCTCTTTTCCTAATTGAATACCCTTTATTTCTTTTTCTTACCTGATTGCCCTGGCCAGAACTTCTAATACTATGTTGAATCGGCGTGGTGAGAGAGGGCATCCTTATCTTGTGCCGATTTTCAAAGGGAATGCTTTCAGTTTTTGCCCATTCAGTATGACATTGGCTGTGAGTTTGTTACAAATAGCTCTTATTATTTTGAGATATGTTCCATTAGTACCTAGTTTATTGAGAGTTTTTAGCATAAAATGCTGTTGAATTTTGTTGAAGGCCTTCTCTGCATCTATTCAGATTATCAGGTGGTTTTCGTCTTTGGTTCTGTTTATGTGATGGATTATGTTTATAGATTTGCATATTTTAACCAGCCTTGCAACCCAGGGATGAAGCCAACTTGATCATGATGGATAAGCTTTTTGATGTGCTGTTGGATTCGGTTTGCCAGTATTTTATTGAGGATTTTTGCATCTATGTTCATCATGGATATTGGCCTGAAATTTTCTTTTTTAGTTGTGTCTCTGCCAGATTTTCATATCAGGATGATGTTGATCTCATAAAATGAGTTAGGGAAGATTCTCTCTTTTTCTGTTGTTTGGAATAGTTTCCGAAGGAATGGTACCAGATTCTCTTCGTACCTGGTAGAATTCGGCTGTGAACCCTTCTGGTCCTGGACTTTTTTGGGTTGGTAGGCTATTAATTGCTGCCTCAATTTCAGACCCTGTTGGTCTATTCAGGGATTCAACTTCTTCCTTGTTTAGTCTTAGGAAGGTGTAAGTGTCCAGGAATTATCCATTTCTTCTAGGTTTTCTGGTTTATTTGCATAGAGGTGTTTATAGTATTCTCTGATGGTAGTTTGTATTTCTGTGGGATTGGTGGTGATATCCCCTCTATCAATTTTTATTGCATTTATTTGATTCTTCTCTCTTTTCTTCTTTATTAGTCTGGCTAGCGGTCTATCTGTTTTGTTGATCTTTTCAAAAAACCAGCTCCTGGATTCATTGATTTTTTAAAGGGTTTTGTGTCTCTATCTCCTTCAGTTCTCCTTTGATCTTAGTTATTTCTTGTCTTCTGCTAGCTTTTGAAGTTGTTTGTTCTTGCTCCTCTAGTTCTTTTAATCATGATGTTAGGGTGTCTATTTTAGATCTTTCCTCATTTCTCTTGTAAGCATTTAGGGCCATAAATTTCCCTCTAGACATTGCTTTAAATGTGTCAAAGAGATTGTGGTATGTTGTGTCTTCATTTTCATTGATTTCATAGAACATCTTTATTTCTGCCTTCATTTCATTATTTATCTAGTAGTCATTCTGGAGCAGGTTGTTCAGTTTCCATGTCGTTGTGTGGTTTTGAGTGAGTTTCTTAATCCTGAGTTCTAATTTGATTTCACTGTGGTCTGAGAGACTGTTTGTTATGATTTGCATTTTTTTGGGGGGGTTTGCTGAAGAGTGTTTTACTTCCAATTATGTGATCAATTTTAGAATAAGTGCAATGTGGTGCTGAGAATGTATATTCTATGGATTTTGGGTGGAGAGTTCTCTAGATGTCTATTATGTCCACCTGATCCAGATCTGAGTTCAAGTCCTGGATATCCTTGTTAATTTTCTGTTTCATTGATCAGTCTAATATTGACAGTAGGGTATTAAAGTTTCCCACTATTATTGTGTTGGAATCTAAGTCTCTTTGTAGGTCTTTTAAGAACTTGCTTTATATATCTGGGTGCTCCTGTATTGGGTGCATATATATTTAGGATAGTTAGCTTTTCTTGTTACATTGATCCCTTTACCATTATGTAATGCCCTTCTTTGTCTCTTTTGATCTTTGTTGGTTTAAAGTGTGTTTTATCAGAGACTAGGATTGCAACTCCTGCTTTTCTTTTCTTTACATTTGCTTGGCAAACCTTCCTCCATCTCTTTATCTTGAGCCTATATGTGTCTTTGCAGGTGAGATGGGTCTCCTGAATACAGCATACCAATGGGTTTTGACTCTATCCAATTTGCCAATCTGTGTCTTTTAATTGGGGCATTTAATCCATTTATATTTAGGGTTAATATTCTTATGTTGAATTTGATCCTGCCATTATGATGCTAGTTGGTTGTTTTGCCTGTTAGTTGGTGCAGTTTCTTCATAGTATTGATGGTCTTTACAATTTGGTATTTTTTTGCAGTGGCTGGTACTGGTTGTTCTTTTCCAGGTTCAGTGCTTCCTTCAGGAGCTCTTGAAAGGCAGGCCTGGTGGTGACAGAATCTCTCAGCAGCCGATTGCCTGTAAAGGATTTTATTTCTCCTTCACTTATGAAGCTTAGTTTGATTGGATATGAAATTTGGGTTGAAAATTCTTTTCTTTAAGTATGTTGAATATTGGCCCCAACTCTCTTCTGGCTTGTAGGGTTTCTGCTGAGAGATCTGCTGTAAGTCTGATGGGCTTTGCTTTGTGGGTAACTTGACCTTTCTCTCTGGCTGCCCTTAGCATTTTTTCCTTCATTTCAACCCTGGTGAATCTAACACTTATGTGTTTTGGGATTGCTCTTCTCTATGAGTATCTTTGTGGTATTCTCTGTATTTCCTGAATTTGAATGTTGGCCTGCATTGCTAGGTTGGGGAAGTTCTTCTGGATAATATCCTGAAGAGTATTTCCCAACTTGGTTTCATTCTCCCCATCACTTTCAGGTACATCAATCAAACATAGATTTGGTCTTTTCACATAATCCCATATTTCTTGGAGGCTTTGTTCATTTCTTTTCACTCCTTTTTCTGCAATCTTGTCTTCTCACTTTATTTCATTGAGTTGATTTTCAATGTCTGATATCCTTTCTTTTGCTTGATTGATTTGGCTATTGAAACTTGTATATGCTACACGAAGTTCTCGTGCTGTGTCTTTCAGCTCTATTGGGTCATTTATGTTCTTCTCTACACTGGTTATTCTAGTTAGCATTTCATCTAACCTTTTTTCAAGGTTCTTAGCTTCTTTGCATTAGGTTAGCACATCCCCTTTAGCTTGGAGAGGTTTGTTATTATTCATCTTCTGAAGCCTGCTTCTATTAGTTCATCAAACTCATTCTCTGTCCAGTTTTGTTCCCTTGCTGGTGAGGAGTTGTGATCCCTTGGAGAAGAAGAGGCATTCTGGTTTTTGGAATTTTCAGCGTTTTTGCACTGGTTTCTTCCCATCTTCATGGATTTATCTACCTTTGACCTTTGAAGTTGGTGACCTCTGGATGGGGTCTCTGAGTGGATGTCCTTTCTGTTGATGTTGAAACTGTTAAAACTATTTCTTTCTGCTTGTTAGTTTTCCTTCTAACAGTCAAGCCCCTTTCCTATAGGTCTGCTGGGGTTTCTGGAGGTCCACTCCAGATTTTGCTTGCCTGGGAATCACCAGCAGAACAGCAAAGATTGCTGCCTGTTCCTTTCTCTGGTAGCTTCATCCCAGAAGAGTACCTGCCAGATGCCAGCCAGAGCGCTCCTATATGAGGTGTCTGTCAGCCCCTGCTGGGAGGTGTCTCCCAGTCAGGATACACGGGGATCAGGGAGCCACTTGAGGAGGTGGTCCGTCCCTTATCAGAGCTTGAACACTGTGCTGGGAGATCCACTGCTTTCTTCAGAGCTGCCAGACAGGGAAGTTTAAGTCTGCTGAAGTTGTACCCACAACTGCCCCTTTTCCCAGGTGCTTTGTCCCAGGAAGGTGGGGGCTTTATTTATAAGTCCCTGACAGGCTGCTGCCTTTTTTCAGAGATGCCCTGCCCAGCAAGGAAGGAGTCTAGTGACACAATCTGCCTGCAGAGGCCTTGCTGAGTTGCCATGGGCTCTGCCCAGTTGATTTGTAAACTTCCCAGTGACTTTGTTTACACAGGTAAGGTTAAAACTGCCTACTGGAGCCTCAGCAATGGTGGATACCCCTCCCCACACTGAACTCAAATATCCCAAGTCGAGCTCCAACTGCTGTTCTGGCTGAGAGAATTTCAAGCCAGTGGATCTTAGCTTGCTGGTCTTCAAGAGGGTGAGACCTGCTAAGCCAGATCACTTGGCTCACTGTTTTTAGCTCCCTTTTTCAGGGGAGTGAATGGTTCTGTCTCACTGCCATTCCCGGCGCCCCTGGGATATTTAAAAAAAGAAAGAAAGAAAAGAAAGAAAGAAAGAAAGAAAGAAAAAGAAAGAAAGAAAGAAAGAAAGAAAGAAAGAAAGAAAAGAAAGAGAAAGAAAGAAGAAAGAAAGAAAGAAAGAAAGAAAGAAAGAAAGAAAGAAAGAAAGAAAGAAAGAAAGAAAGAAAGAAAGAAAGAAAACTGCTGCAATTAGCTCAGTGTCTTCCCAAATGGTTGCCCAGTTTTGTGCTGGAAACCCTGGGCTCTGGTGTTGTAGGCACCAGAGGGAGTCTCCTGGTTTGCGAGTTGTGAAGACCATGGGAAAAGTGCAGTAGCTGGGCTAGAGTGCTGGGAAAAGTCCTTAATGACTTTTCTTGGCTAGGAGAGGGAGTTCTGCTGCTCCTTACACTTCCCAGGTGAGGCGACACCCCACCCTGCTTCGGCTCACCCTCCTTGAGCTGTACCCACTGTCTAACCAGTCCCAATGAGATGAACCAAGTATCTCAGTTGGAAATGCGGAGATCACCCACCCTCTGCATCGTGCTTGCTGGGAGCTGCGCACTGGAGCTGTTCCTATTCAGCCATCTTGCCAGCCTCCCTAATACCAGATTGATGTTTCTAGGTTATTAATAAAGGCTCTCAGTCTATGGAGATTGATTTTATGCAAAATTTCTGTATTAAAATAGGTTTGCTTTTTATGTTCATATACATTTGAAATGATTTAAGATATTCTGCATGGAGATCTCAAATATTTATTTTAAAATTTATTTCTAGTTATTCAACATTTTTAGATGGAAAAAAGTTTCTGTTTCATTTATTTATCTATTTTATTTTTTGGAGATGGAATTTCTCTCTTGTTGCCCAGGCTAGAGTGCAATGGCATGATCTTGGCTCACTGCAACCTCTGCCTCCTGGATTCAAGCAGTTCTCCAGCATCAGCCTCCTAAGTAGCTGGGATTGCAGGCACATGCTTTCATGCCCTGCTAATTTTGTATTTTTAGTAGAGATGGGTTTTCACCACATTGGTCAGGCTGGTCTCCAGCTCCTGGCCTCAGGTGATCTACCTGACTCAGCCTCTCAAAGTGCTGGGATTATAGGCATGAGCACAGTGCCCAGTCGAGTTCATATTTTAAATTGTTGGATGCATATACATATAAATTCAATTAATTTTTGACTTTGGATTTAGCAAACTTGTTAAACTCTCATATTGATACTAAAAATTTATCTGTATATTCTCTTGGATTTCCTATATACACAATCGTATATAATTTGTGAGTAACAGTAATTTCGTTTCTTCCTTCATAATTCTTATACCATTTGTTTCTTTTTCTTTCCTACAACACTTGCTAGGCCACAGTTCAATTTGAATAGTAGTGACAGTAGTAGGCATCCTTGATTTGTTCCTTATTTCAGAAGGAAAACTTTCAATGTTTTATCATTAAGTATAAGGTTTGCTTTGAGGATGTGTATCTACCTTTCATCAGATTTATAGAGTTCCTCCCTGTTCCTTTTTTGATAAGGTTTTTATGAGTCATGAGTGGGCATCAAATTTTATTAAATGCTTTTTTCTTGACATCTATTGGGATGGTCATATTATTTTTCTCTTTTAATCTGTTACTGTGATGAATTACATTGGTTGATTTTCTAATATTAAACCAAACTTTGAAATCTCTAGTAAACCCAATCTGATAATTATATTATCCTTCTTATATATTACTGAAATAAATTTGCTAACACTTCACTTATAATTTTGCATCTATATTCATGAATAACCATTACATAGTCTGTATTTTTCCTTTCTTTTATAATGTGTTTATTAGCATTTTGTATCAAAATATACCAGGTTCATATTCTCAGGAAGAATTTGAATAAGATTGATGTTATTCCTTGTTAAAATTTTTGATAGTTCTTACCAATAAATTCATCTGGACGTAGAGGTTTTGTTTTTTGTTTTAATGGAAAAGATTTAAATTGCCTCTCTCAATTATGAATTGTTATAGAACCATTGTGTTTTCCTATTTCTTCTTGTGTTAGTTTTGGCATATTGTCATTTAGGGGAGAAATTTGTCCATTGTTTAAAAATTTGTATACTTATTGGCCTTAAGTAATTCATAAATCTTGTTAGTTTCTTTAATGACTGTGGGATCTGTACTGATACCTTCTTTTTCCTTCATGATACCATTCATTTGTGCTGCTGTTTTTTTTTTCTTCTTTTTTTACTCAGTCTCACCAGAAGTTCATCAGTCTAATTTCTTCAAAGAAACAACCTGTGGCTTTCTTGATGTTCTGTGTTTCCTGTTTCATGAATACTTGTTTTACTATTTCTTTGGTTTTAATTTGCTATTCTTTTTCTGTTTATTTGAGATCATGCTGCATGACAAATTCTCATGCTTCTTTGTGACCTAGCATACAAAGTAAATGTTCCATGGGGGCTTAATTAAAAATGTGATTATTGGGTGAGGTATAGCCATCCAGAAAGTAAAGTCTGCTGATAGTGTCACTCAAGCCTTATATATCTTTACTGAATTTTATATCATGCACTAAAACCCTCCATATCTCCTCTAGTACTTATATCAATTTCGCCTTATTTTTTTGAGGCAAGTTTGTTAAGTATATACCAATTTAGAATTCTTATATGTTGCTAATTAATTGGGTTTAAAAAAAAATCATTAAAAGTGACTCTCTTTAACTGTGTGATGATGTTTTTTGCCCCAAGTAGTTTGTCTAATATTAATAGACATCAGTCTTATTTTAGGTAGCATTCTCTTATATATCTTTTCCATTTTTTATCAACTTTTCTATGTCTTTATGTTTTTGTTTTGTCTCTTGGGTTTTGTTTTTTTATTTTTTATTCAACCTGCAAATCTTTGACTTTAGTTCTTTCCTCTTAGGAACATTTAGACATTTACATTTAATATAATTATGATAATAATTTGTATTTAAGTTTACCATGTTTTTGCCCCTTTTTTGTCCCATACATTTTATGCTCCTTTTTCACTCCTTTCTTTCTTTCCTTCTTTTATATTAATTTGCTTATTATTCTATCTTTTCCTTTTGTTAATTTAGAACTTATACTTTTTTTTTTTTTTTGAGACAGAATCTCACTGTCTCCCAGGCTAGAGGGCAATGGTGTGATCTTCGCTCACTGAAACCTCCACCTCCCAGGTTCAAGTGATTCTCCTGCCTCAGCCTCCCAAATAGCTGGGATTACAAGCTCCTGACACCACACCTGGTTAATTTTTTGTATTTTTAGTAGAGACAGGGTTTCACCACGTTGGCCAGGCTGGTCTCGAACTCCTGACCTTGTGATCCACCTGCCTCGGCCTCCCAAAGTGTTGGGATTACAGATGTGAGCCACCACAGTACTTGGCCAGTGAATTTATACTCTTTTACTAGTCTCTTAGTTTTTCCCCTAGAGTATGCTATATGGTGCTTTCACTGTCACTCTGAACCAAAATAAAATCTCAGAACACTTTAATTTCATTTACTTTCAGCCTGACCTATATGCAATTCTTGTAAATTTTAATTCTATACATATTTTAAACCACATAAGGAATTGTTACTGTTGCTTAATGTTATTATCGTCCATTTAAATGTACTCACACATTTGCTTTTCAATTGTCCTTCCTGCATCTTCAGCTTTACTCATGGAATTATTTTCTTTTACCTGAAAAGATCAGGTAAATATTTGCCATTTATTTCCTTTGATGTGGCTCTGTTGATAGCCAATTATCTCAACATTCATTTATCTACAGATATTTTTTATTTTATATACATTCTTCTTTTTTAGAGATAGGGTCTCACTATATGGCCCAGGCTGTTCTCAGACTCCTGGCCTTAAGGGATTCTCCTGTCTCAGGCTCCTGAGTAGCTGAGATTACAGGCACAAACCACCAGTGCCCAGCTTATTTATATTTTTGAAAGATATGTCACTGCATGATTTCCTGACTTTGGCATGCTTTATATTTTTGCCCAGATAGCTGTTGTTGGGACTGTCCTGTGCATTGTAGGACATTTAGCCATGTCCTTGCCCTCTACACAGGAATTGACAGTATCACTTCCCTTCTCAGTTGTGCCAACTAACAATATCTCCTCGGGAGCAAAATTACCATGGTTGGGAACAACTGGTCAACTGAACATAGAATTCTAACTTCATTTAACACATTTGAGATATAATTTAATTGTCATCTGGCTTTGACTGTTACCATTGAAAAGTCAACTACATGTTGAACTGTTGGTCTTAGCTACTTTGAGCTTTTGACATTTCTATATTTGATTTTGGTGTTCTGTTTTGTCACAATGATGGGTATAATTGTATAATTGTGAATTTTTCTTTATTTGGTTTGAAATTTGTTGGGCTTCTTGAGTCTATGAATTGAGACCTTTTATAAGTTTTGAAAAGCAGCCATTAACTCTGATTTTCTATTTAATTTTTTTGAGATATACATCACATAATATAAAATTTACCACTTTAAAGTATATTAGTCAATGGCTTTTAGTATATTACTATGTTGTGTAGCCACCACAATGGAATTATGTAATATGTGGTCTTTGTGTCTGGGTTCTTTCAATTAATATAATGTTTTCAAAACTCATTCATGTTGTAGTATGTAATTTCATTCCCTTTTTGGTTAAATTATATTCCATTGTATGGCAATACCACATTTTGTTTATCCATTCATCAGTTTATGGGAATTAAGGTTATTTCCACCTTTGAGCTATTGTGAATAATACTGCTAAGTGCATTCTTATACAAGTTTTTGTATGAACATAATTTTCAATGATCTTAGGTATATACTAATAAGATAATAATTGCTGAGTCATACAGTAATTCTTGGTTTAACTTTTTGAGAACCTGTCAGACTCTTTTCCACAGTGGCTGCATCATTTTACATTTTCACCAGCAGTGTATGAGAGTTCTAATTTCTCCACATTCTCACCAACATTTGTTATTTTGTACTTTTTAAAATTAAGGCATCTTAGTGTTCTTGAAATGGTAACTCATTATTATTTTGATTTGCATTTTCCTAGTGACTAATGATGTTGAACATCTTTTCATGTGTTTATTGGCTATTTATGTATCTTCTTTGGAGAAATGTCTATTCAAATCCTTTGCCCATTACTAAATTGGATTATTTGTTTTGTTATTAGTAAGTTATAAGAGTTCTTGATATATTCTGGACACTAGATCCTTATCACATTTGCAAATATCTTTTTCCCATTCTGTGGGTTGTCTGCTACCCAAAATGACGTGTAAGTGAGCAAGAAATAAATCTTCTTTGTTTCCTGTTTTCATTTTTGTGAGAGTCTTGCTCTGTCACCTAGGCTGGAGTGCAGTTTCATAATCTCGGCTCACTGCAACCTCCACCTCCTGGTTCAAGCTATTCTCGTGCCTCAGCCTCCAGAGTAGCTGGGATTATAGGTGTGCACCACTGCACCCAGCTAATTTTTGTATTTTTAGTAGAGACCAGGTTTCGCCATATTGGCCAAGCTGGCCTTGAACTCCTGGTCTCAAGTGATCTGCCGGTCTCAGCCTCCCAAAGTGCTGGGATTACAGGGATGAACCACCATGCCCAACCCAACTTTCACTGTTGTAAGCCACTGAGATTCTCAGGTTGTTATTGATTGCAGAGTAACCTTACTAAAATTGACTAGACAGCTTGCATCTAGCTTTGTGCACCTGCACTTTCCCATGCAGTGAGGATTTTTTCTCACTGATTCTTTTGGTCAATAAATCCTCTTATTTGGATGTTGGATCTCCTGGATCATTCCTCTATATTCTTTGTCTTTCTCTTCTATTTTCTAAGTCTCAATGTTTTTGCACTTCTTTCTGGAAGATATTGTTAACTTTGTCTTCCTAACCTTCCATTCTGTTTTTATTCTACTATGATATTTTTTAATTTCCAAAAGAGTTTTTTTGTGTGCATTCTCTGAATGTTCTTTAGCTGTTCTTATCTCATGGATGCAATATATTCTTTTATTTCTGTGAAAATATTAATTATAATTGTTAGCTTTTTTTCCCTCCCCTCCTAAGGTTTTCTCTATGTTAATTGTTACAAGTTAGTTTGTTTGTTCATTTGATTACCGCCCCCCCCCCGCCCCCCGCCCCCATTGGAAATTTCTTCAACTGTCTGCCAGTCAGTTCTTCAGCATGGGCATTTAAGAATTCATTAGAAACTCTGAGACTGTAGATGGACTGGTCCACTGAGAAGCTCACAGTGGACATTTGTAGTAAGCCATTTTACTAGGGAAGCTTCAATGTCAGTACCTTTAAGTTGTTCCTTATGAACCTGCCCATTCTCTAAAGATGGATCTCTCAGTCTCTGGTATACAGAGTTTCGGGCTGGCTGCCAAAGTTTTGTGTTTTGAAAACCAAATGTAGAAAAATGGCAAGAAGGGACCAGCCAGGACAACATGGTGAAACTTCATCTCTACTAAAAATACAAAAATTAGCCAGGTGTGGTGGTGGGCACCTGTAACCCCAGCTACTCTGGAGGCTGTGGCAGGAGAATCACTTGAACCCGGGAGGTGGAGGTTGCAGTGAGCCAATATCACATCATTGCACTCCAGCCTGGGCAACAAGAGTGAAATTCTATTTCAAATAAATAAATAAAAATGGCTAGAAGGAAAGGAGAGCTGTCTTAGCATTTAGTGTGAAATTTTCAGTTAATCATACTGTTTTGATAATGAAAGTCCCTTCTTCATTTGAAACAGGTGTCCCCAGCTCAACAACCAAAATTTTATCCACCCAGAGAGTATACTTCCAGCTTTCTGTTCAGGTGAGAAGAGAGGATTTGCTTCCATTGAGCAGAGCTGAATAGGAAACATGAGTGTCAAACTTCTTCTAAATAGACTTTCAACAAAATCCTCCTATTTTAGACCCATTTTTGCCACCTTCTTCCAAAGCTTCCAGGGGCCTGCTAATTGTGGCAGTTCTGCAATATAATTTGGCTTGTTGCTTGGTTTTTCTTATTGCCAATTTAGGGTCAAACCTCTTAATTCTATTAGGCAGCTTACCATTCATGAATGTTACTTCCAACTTCCATAAAGGAAATGTATGTTCTTGTTTACTTCCTCTTTATTGTTCATGGTTTTCAGCAATAATTACTAAGAAATCCATTTACTGGCTGGGTACAGTGGCTCACACCTGAAATCGCAGCACTTTGGGAGGCTAAGGCAGGCAGATCACGAGGTCAGGAGTTTGAGACTAGCCTGACCAACATGGTGAAACCCTGTTTTTACTAAAAGTGCAACAAATTGGCCAGGCATGGTGGTGCGCGCCTGTAATCTCAGCTACTCTGGAGGCTGAGGCAGGAGAATTGCTTGAACCCAGGAGGCAGAGGTGGCAGTGAGCTGAGATCATGCCATTGCACTCCAGCCTGGGTGACAAAGAGAGACTTAATCTCAAAAAAATAAATAAATAAATAAAAGAAAAGAAAAGAAAAAAAGAAATCCATTTACTGTCTTTTAAATGAAATTTCATGAGGAAACAAATACAAATGTGTGTGTCTGCCATCCTTAACCAGAAATCCACCTTTTTCTGTCTTTAAAGTTCTGATATAGAAAAAAATAAAAACAGGCCAGGTGTGGTGGCTCACATCTGGAATCCCAGCACTTTGGGAGGTTGAGGTGGGTGGATCACCTGAGGTCAGGAGTTCAAGACCAGCCTGGGCAACATGGTGAAACCTTGTCTCTCCACAAAAAAAACAAAAATTAGGGGCCATGATGGTGGATACCTGTAATCCCAGCTACTTGGGAGGCTGAGGCAGGAGAATTACTTGAACCCAGGAGGCAGAGGTGGCAGTGAGCTGAGATCACACCATTGCACTCCAGCCTGGGCAACAGAGTGAGACTGTCTCAAAAAAAAAAAAAAAAAAAGCTGGGCACGAGTGGTATCAGCACTTTGAGAAGCCGATGCAGTGGATCACCTGAGATCAGGAGTTTGAGACCAGCCTGGCCAACATGATGAAACCTTGTCTCTACTAAAAATATAAAAATTAGCCGGGCATGGTGGCAGATGCCTGTAATCCCAGCTACTTGGGAGGCTGAGGCAGGAGAATTGCCTGAACCCAGGATGCAGAGGTTGCAGTGAGCCAAAACCACACCACTGAACTCCAGCCTGGGCGACAAGAGTGAGACTCCATCTCAAAACGAACAAGCACACACACACACAAAAAACAAATAAAAAATAGACTTTGGCCAATGTGGCCAATGTATATCATCTTATGTGAAATATTATTCTATGCATCCAAAGGCAGAGTGTGTCAGCTACAGCCATTTACTCTAACAGGAGTGTGACATTTGTAGGGGAAGGTTTTTTGGTATTCGACTGCTATCATTGAATTGGATGTATGCTGAACCACTGACCTCTAAGATTGGTGGCAACCTGGAGGCTTCCTGATTCTAGGATCTGTGCTGTGATCTGACAGCATGTTTTCTGGCTACATCAAGTAGTTGTTTCCATGCTTTGTTCAAACCTTTTTCCTTTCCCTGTGTGACTGTATTTGTCTCTATAATGCTACCATATCCAAGCTGATATGGTTTGGCTGTGCCCTCACCCAAGTCTCATCCTGAATTGTAGCTCCCATAATGCCCATATTTGTGGGAGGGATGAGGTGGGAGATAATTGAATCATAGGGGTGGCTTCCCCCATACTGTTCTTTTTTTTTTTTTAGAAAAAGAGAGAAAAGGAGAAAGAAAGAAAGAAACAGCAAAAGAAAGAAAAAAAGAATGAAAGAGAGAAAGAGGAAGATAAAGAGGGAGAGAGAATGGGATTCTTGTTTTATTGCCCAGGCTAGAATGCAGTCTACAAATGGGTATTAAAAACCTCTTTTATGCCAATAATTGTGCATAACAATGGAGACAGGAAGGAATAGGGGATGAAAATAACAAATAAGGAGCCAACCAATATTTTATTTAAACCTGTGAAATGCTATGCAATTGATGAGGAGTGATTTACTTCCAATTATGTGGTCACTTTTAAAATAGGTATAATGTGATACTGAGAAAAATGTATGTTTTGTGGATTTGGGGAGGAGAGTTCTGTATAAATATTTATTAGGTCTATTTGTTCCAGGTCTGAGTTCAAGTCCTGGATATCCTTGTTAATTTTCTATCTCGTTGATCTGTCTAATATTGACAGTGTAATGTTAAAGTCTCCCACTATTATTGTGTGGGAGTCTAAGTCTCTTTTTAAGTCATTAAGAACTTGCCCTTATGTATCTGAGTGCTCCTGTAATGGGTGTGTATATATTTAGGATCGTTAGCTCTTCTTGTTGCATTGATCCTTTCACCACCATGTAATGTCCCTCTTTGTTTCTTATGTTCTTTGTTGTTTTAAAGTCTGTTTTATAAGGGATGAAAATTGCAGCTTCTGGTAATGCTAGCTGGCTGTTTTGCCCATTAGTTGATGTAGATTCTTCATTATGGTGATGCTCTTTACCTTTTG